>VMDR010007462.1:0-40415 GCA_007922815.1 Macrotus californicus | reverse complement strand
CATATTGGAACTTAAATGTCACATCATTATATATTAACTTTATAAAAATTATTGGATCTTAAAAATAATAACTTACACCTGTCAAGTTTTCACTATAGCTTATTCAATCTTTATCTAGATGATAATTTTGAGGGTCTGATGGATTCTGTGTGTCTTCTCATCAGAAGCAATTCTGTACTTATTTGTAAAGTAGACATCTCATCTATGATTCTGTTAAAAAGTTCCCTTAGTCCTGGAGAAAACTGAAACACTGTAGTGAAACACAGGAGTACATTAGCATTGAAAATTATTATTTTTTTGTCAACAAGTTATTGAAAGAGTAATTTGATGTGAGACCAAACAAAAAACTAATGTGTGCCAATAAGTATTTTTTATTCAATCTCAGATCACCAAGTATATTACCTGCAAATATCAGTGAAAAAAAAAGTGAGAAGGAAAAGAGTGAATTAACACTTGCAGACCCACATCTGCCATGAGCGTGTGCACACACGAGCATGCCGCCACTATTTGTAACCAAAGGAAGCTGACAGTTAAATGAGATGAGTAATGAAATGCCCAGCATATGTTGTTTCTGCATAGTTGATGTGACCAATCATTATTAAAATGTATCATCTTTTAATGCTATTAATTTATCATAGTTTAAAAACAACAACACGCACCAACAAGAGAACAACAGAGACCCTCCTCAACAAAAGCAGGGTTCCATTTAGAGCCGTACTGGAACCAAGGCTTTAGTGAGCAGAGGCTCAAATTCAGTGGACTCACCGTTGCCCTGCATTTCAGAATTCTGCTGCCACTGTATGAATTGAGTGCTGAGGAAATGATTAAAAAAAAAAAAGGAATAAGAAAAAGAAAAAAATTGTGTGTGTAAATGTTCAGTCAAAAAAGTAAGGCACTGAAAGAACTATTGAAAATTTTGACATCTGTTTATCTGTTTATAGCTATGGCAAGATTACTCATATTAATTCTTGTTTAAAATGCCATATGAAGGAAAGACATTTGTGCAAACAAGAGTCATATTTGAATTGTAGATCATGCCTTCACCATCTGTGAGAGCTGATGGTGTTGCAAAATTAATGTGTTAATGAAATCACAATAATTTCTCCAAAGTAATGGGTTCTGAAGCTGAGAATGACTATTTTTTGAACTTTGATGTCTAGTGATTTCCAATTGGGAAAAGCTCTCAGCCTTTAATTAGTTCTACAGCCCAACTTTAAAATAAATTTGGTGATGCCTTCTTTTGCCAGGAGTAAGTAGATTTGAAGGAGGGTGGGGGAAGGGAAGCCATAACAACTCTTGGAAAACATTTTCTGCTGTTTGAAAAGTTGTTAAATAAGACTGTATGCCAAGAAATGTCACCAAAAATTCTGACTACTGAGAGAGAGTGGGCAAACAGCTCAAAGAATAATTCTAGCTTGCCGCAACATCACAGGTTGGGATCAGCTAAACCTCACACAGGCTTCATGACTAACTCCAAGTTTCCCTTGGAAGGCAGACATAAGGATGCTCCGCGCTCTGTGTTACTGGTTAGCACAGCACACACTTTCCAACTGCATTATCAAACACAGTCAATAATGCAAAGTGTCTTTGCAGGAGGAGAATTTTAAGGGGCTATATTTCAAAGCCCACTAAACTTTCTGGAGAACCCTTCTCTTCAAAACTGTTTAGTTTTGCATTTACAATGAGCCTCTTTGACAAGTGAAAATGTGTGGGCAGGTACATGTATTCCTTTTGGTCAGATCCACCTTAAAGGAAACAATACAATTTCTTAATATTTTTAAAATAGGGGGATGGTAATGATTGCTGTTCTCAAGAGTTAATATTACTAAAGCAATTCTGGCTTCCAAGGAGAAATCATTTTACAAACATTTAAGAATTCTACGTTTTAGAGGGAAACACTTCAGCTTGTTCGAAAAATTGTGATAAACTTTGAAAGAACGTTCACTGGAAACATGGAATGCCATCTCCCGAAGGGAGTCGCTTGTCTTACTCATTTCCTTTTCTCGCTGTGTTGTAGGTATGCGACTGGTGCAAGCACATAAGACACACAAAAGAATACCTGGATTTTGGGGATGGGGAAAGGCGGCTTCAGTTCTGCAGTGCAAAATGTCTCAATCAATACAAAATGGACATTTTCTACAAAGAGACACAGGCCAATCTTCCAGCTGGGCTGTGCAGTACATTACACCCTCCCATGGAAAATAAAGCAGAAGGCACCGGGGTGCAGCTGCTCACTCCAGACTCTTGGAATATTCCTCTAACAGATGCTCGGAGAAAGGCCCCCTCCCCGGTGGCTGCAGCTGGCCAAAGCCAGGGCCCTGGCCCATCGGCGTCCACCACCGTCTCTCCATCTGACACTGCCAACTGCTCTGTCACTAAGATCCCCACGCCAGTGCCCAAGTCCATGCCCATCAGCGAGACTGCAAACATCCCGCCTGTCTCTGTCCAGCCACCTGCTAGCATCGGGCCTCCCCTCGGCGTCCCGCCCCGCAGCCCTCCCATGGTGATGACCAACCGCGGCCCGGTGCCGCTGCCCATCTTTATGGAACAACAGATCATGCAGCAGATCCGCCCGCCCTTCATTCGCGGCCCGCCGCACCACGCCTCCAACCCCAACAGCCCACTGTCCAACCCCATGCTCCCCGGCATCGGCCCCCCGCCTGGTGGCCCCAGGAACCTGGGTCCCACTTCCAGTCCCATGCACCGCCCCATGCTATCACCCCACATCCACCCCCCAAGCACCCCTACCATGCCCGGGAACCCCCCGGGCCTGCTGCCCCCGCCACCCCCAGGCGCGCCCTTGCCAAGTCTCCCGTTTCCACCAGTGAGCATGATGCCAAATGGCCCGATGCCTGTGCCCCAGATGATGAATTTCGGGCTACCGTCGCTTGCCCCACTGGTGCCGCCCCCCACCTTGCTCGTGCCATACCCCGTGATCGTGCCCCTGCCTGTGCCTATCCCCATCCCTATTCCCATCCCTCACGTCAATGATTCCAAGCCCCCCAACGGATTTTCCAGCAACGGGGAGAACTTCATTCCGAGCGCCCCTGGCGATTCCTCGGCGGCAGGAGGCAAGCCAGGCGGACACTCCCTGTCCCCGCGGGACTCCAAGCAGGGCTCGTCCAAGTCCGCGGACTCGCCGCCCGGCTGCTCGGGCCAGGCCTTGAGCCTGGCACCCGCGCCCGCGGAGCACGGCCGAGGCGAGGTGGTGGACCTGACGCGGCGCTCCGGCAGCCCCCCGGGGGCAGGCGGCCCGCTCGGCTTCCCCGGCGTGCTGCAGGGCCCGCAAGACGGCGTCATCGACCTGACTGTGGGCCACCGGGCCCGGCTGCACAACGTGATCCACCGCGCGCTGCACGCGCACGTCAAGGCGGAGCGCGAGCCAGGTGCCGCGGAGCGCAGGACCTGCGGCGGCTGCAGGGACGGCCACTGCAGCCCTCCCGCCGCCGGCGACCCGGGCCCGGGCGCCCCCGCGGGCCCCGAGGCCGCGGCGGCCTGCAACGTCATCGTGAACGGCACGCGCGGGGCCGCGGCCGAGGGCTCCAAGAGCGCGGAGCCACCGCCCGAGCAGCCCCCGCCGCCGCCCGCGCCCCCGAAGAAGCTGCTGTCGCCGGAAGAGCCCGCAGTGAGCGAGCTGGAGTCCGTCAAGGAGAACAACTGTGCTTCCAACTGCCACCTGGACGGGGAGGCGGCCAAAAAGCTGATGGGGGAGGAGGCCCTGGCGGGGGGCGACAAGTCAGACCCGAACCTTAATAACCCCGCAGACGAGGACCACGCCTACGCTCTGCGGATGCTGCCCAAGACGGGCTGCGTGATCCAGCCTGTGCCAAAACCCGCGGAGAAGACTGCCCTGGCGCCGTGCATCATCTCCTCGCCCATGCTCAGCGCCGGGCCCGAGGACCTGGAGCCTCCGCTCAAAAGGAGGTGCCTCCGAATTAGAAATCAGAATAAGTAAAAGGTTTGTATGTCCGTCCAGGCGATCCTTCCCATGAGCCAGTGCACCTCTGCGTGGTTTTATGTTTTTGTTTTTTCACAAGGTAGAGGTAAGAGAGATTGAATTGATAATCATGATTTCATCTTACACGTTGTACAGTACACCTTGTGTGGTCACTGTCATCATCTTGATCCAACATCGTTCCATTTTACAGCTGACAAAAGTGGGTCACAGCATGGAAGTGCCAGGCCCAAGGTCACTTTCTTAATGCTGAAGCCTAGCCCTGAACCTAACTTGAACCTCTGTCTCCTTAATTACACTTTTGTTACTATGCTCACTCCTGTAACTCACCCTGCTGAAAAAGAGGAAGGTGCCCAAGGCTGGTAAATATCTGGTCAGGAGGGTTAAAGGGCTGTGGTAAAAGGTAAGCCGGGCAACTCCCTGGAGCTGGTATACTCATAGGCAAAATGTCCCAACTCACCAAATTTTCTCAATAACCATGGGATTCCATTTGCGAAATGAAAACTGCCCTTCTTACATGCTTATGCCCACTGAGCCCAAGCCAGTAAGCCCCCTCTGCCTGGCAGTGTTGGAACAGTGGCTTCTGTTCATGGGGTCTCTTCTTTCACTTGTCATCAGCCAACATCCCACAGGGAATGCTTCCAGCATCACTGAGCAGCTTTGCTTTCTCCTGATGTTTGGAGAAAATCAGCAGTCCAGCTGGTAGGTGACTCAACTCTGCAGACAGTGGGAGGCTCTGACAGAGAAGGGCCACATTGCTGAAGTGGATGGGCGTGCACACTTCTGACCTCAGCAGGGGAATCGTGCTTAATGCCCAGTGAGCCACTGATGGTGAGTCCAGAAGTTCAGTAACAGGAAGGAGAACTTGCATCTGTGGTGTGCCCCTGATAGCCAGATGTGGCACCTCCCACCAGTCCTGGTGGAATTGGCATCATCTGCCTCTTACCAAGGAGGAAGATGAGGCTTGGAGATGTCATCTAAATCAGAGCTGGTGAGTAGGGGAACTAGTATTCAACTTAGGTCTGCCCAACCCAGAGCCTGGAGCTCTCCCCCTTTTGCAAGAGGGCAGCAGACATGCTGACGTCCAGTTGAGGTTTATTAATTCTTTATGGAAAGGAAAGGAAGAGAAAGGAACATTCACGAAACTTGTGCATAGCTCCCAGGAGCTGGAGAGACACAAAGGTGAATATGATGCAATGTCTGCCCTCAGGCACTTAAAATTGGTGGAGATGTAAACCCAGGGAGGGGGAGGCCTGGGTAGGGGAAGTGGAGGGCACAGGAAGAGCAATTGCTCATGTATGTATATACAGGCTGTCATCTAAGTGTTCTTCAGTAGCATTTTTTTTTAGATTGGATTCATATGACAATTATTATTGCCTTCATTTTACTGATGAGGAAACTGAGACAGAAATTAAATAACTTGCCCAAGATCGTCAAGTTAGTAAGCAGATTCAAGATTCAAATTCAGCCTGACTCCAGAGGCACATTTTCTTTAAGCCACTGTAAGAGAATAGGCTAATTGGTCCCTTTATTACAGTGCTTGATAAAATTCTTTTATCCACCACAGTTGTCTTAGGGGAAAGTTCCTAGAGAAAAACCAAGCCTACCTACCAACTTCTCTAAGTGTTTAGATAGGGTTTAAGTCTTTTTTTTAAATTGACCGTGTTCAATTCTTTTTACAACAAAAAATCTAGAACAACTCTACTCCACAATGGGAAATATAGGTGTGGTCCAGAACACTTGATGTGATATGTCCAGACCACCGTCCCTAAATGCAGCACATTGACATGGGCACTTATGTACCTTAGAGCCAGAGTTTGCCTGGGGTTTGCCTGGGGAGCACAAGGCCAGAACAGGGGGGCTTGGTGGGTGGTACAAGAAGGGATGCTCGGCCATCACAATTTGAGGTTTCCTTGTCCACTGATGGCTGTGCCAGTAGGAGGAGAATACTAAAGGTGAATTCATTTCATCTTGATTTTACATCTAAAAATTCTGCTGTCTGAAGACAGATGGCCTCAGCCTTCTCAGAGTCACCCAAATTGAAAATGCCCCTGATTGAAAATGCACCAGAGTGATTTCATCTGGTTAACAAAGCAGTGACTAATGGGAAGATATGGGACAAAAAAAAAGTGGTGGCCTTCAGAAAGCCAGAAGGCATTGGGAATTGTAATTTTAAACAAACTAGTATCACTCATTCAAATGACATAAAGGGAAGACTAGGAAGGTGAAAGACTTTACTATGACCATGACAGGAGTGAGAAGTGACGAGGTTGAGAATGGTGCCACTGGTCCATCAGTAGCATGGGGCCCCTGGAACATAAAAGCATAAAATACATTATGGCTACTTGGATGATATATGTTTCTGAATAAAGACTTAGGTGAGGGTCTTGTGTGTGGACCTGAGTCATTACTAAAAACATTGACCTGGCTTTAGCCCATTTCAGAAGAAGTAAGATGAAATTGCCCATAGCCCCATAAGATTAGAGAGTTTTTTTATGATGCGTTCCTCCAAGAAATTACAGCTTTTCTCTAAAGCCAGAGACACTCAGGCTTTGCCAGCTACCGCAGGGTGACAAGGAAGGTGATTTAAGATGGGGGAAGGACCGCCTCTCCTGCAGTAAATCACGTGTGCTCTTGCCCTCTGTAGTTCCGTGGCACCTCGCAGCAGGGTCTCAGCCTGCCATAATTCACTCACCTCCTCGGACCCGTCCTGATTTTCTGTGCGCACGTGGTGCTGTTCTTCTGTGCCTTCAGAAACCCAGCCCATTCTTATGGTTGTGCAATTGGAAATGCATCTGTTAAATAAAAGACTAGATGCCTTTTGTGCCCTGACAGTGAGCACTGTTTGGTGATGAGTTAAAGCCAAAGTGGAAAGCATTAGAAACCAAATACAAACCGGAGTTTGGTGGGTGAGGTGCAGGTGAGTGATTTTTCCACCTGCTTGTTGGTGACTCATTGTGTTATTTCTCGTAGCAAAGTCAGTCAGTGACTTCAATCAGGGTTCTTCATTCTTGTCACTGTGCCATCTCTCATACTGCGTAACCTTTTTTTTTTTTCATTTTAAACAGATTCAGGGCAGACTGTATCTTGAATCAATAATCCAGGTAGCGACAGTTATCTTCAAAGAAGCAATCATTTTTGCTAGTTCTTGTCAATGTATAATATTTTTTTCCATGTTGAAGTTATTCTGTTCCTGGTTACCTGACTTTATGCATTTTTCTTTGTTGATACAGTGACACATTATTTTCATAGGCAGATATTTTCCCACATGCAAAACTAATTAAGTTTAGTTGAAGATTCTAAAAGGTTGTAAACTTCTTTAATCTTTGACTTTTAAGACTCCAAATAGCAGTTCTGCAGCTTCTGTTAAACTGGGAAAAAATATCTCCCAAAATAATAAGGAAAACAATGTATAAACATTTCCCAAACTATTCTATCCACAAAGAATTCCATTTATAAATGGAATACACCCTCCTCTGTCTTTGCCTTGGAGCTTGGGGATGACTGTTTGTATTTGCACATTTTCGGAATTTCTACAGTTTACACTTGTTTATGGTACATTGGGGAGTTCAGAGTAACCATTTGCAAATGTCTGAAAATATTCAAAGAAAATATCCCCCCTCCTCAATTTTCCAGGGAAATGACATATTTTTTTAAGTAAAATAATCAATGGAAAAAATGTGTACCATGAGTAACCCTTTCACCCTCACTTTTTCCATTCCTGAGAAGCAACAAGTCCAGACGACTTCCCCCTTTTGTGGCTCCCAGTGTTCCTCTGTGCTCCTAAAACCAGAAAGAAACTAAGAGATTCTTTTTCCGGCCCCACGTCCAAGGGCCTCCCCCAGCCTCGGCAGCAGGCTCCTTCCCGCTTCCGTTTTCTACAGGAGAGCTGGAGGGGGCAGCCGTCGTGTCGGCTCCTTGGAGTTTCGAGTTTAGTTATTAGTCTGGTCATGGAGCCACAATCCCAGAAAAGGCCATTTCAAGACGAGGGCAGGGGGTTCGCCTCATTAGGAAAGCCAAAGGGGTGGAAATCATATATAACTTTTGCCAGTTCAATTTCTCTGGCTGAGAAGTTTGAGAGAGTAGTAGGTAGGTTTCCTGGGAAGTCAAGTCCATGCATTTTATATATTACTATGGGTGTCCACTTTTAAAGCAAGATAAAGAAGAAAGACAGAGTGAGGAGAGGAAATCAATACAAATGGGGTGTGCAAATCCTATGCCGGACTTCAGATTTTTAATGTTCCAGTACTTGATAATTGGAAATATTAATGCTGTTATAATCCTTGATGTCAAAATCCTTGATGTCAGGATGCAGTGGCTGTCCAGTTCTAGGTGTAGGTCATTCCAAGAGGCAGTGAGAAACCTCCAGGTCTCAGCAAGGACCTGGGGAGTGCTTGCTGTGCTCATTTCAGACTCACAGGGGACAGATTTCTGGAATAAACAGTCCCTAGATTGGCCTTAGACACATCTTGTTCAATGCTGCTGGGACTATTTTAAACCTTATGACAAGGGGATTGAAGGAGGGCTTTAATGTGCCAGCATCTGGCTTTTGGGTATTATTCCAATGTGATTATGATGGAGTAGGAAATGACATATGTGACTGGGTATTTATTTCTTTCAGATGTAGCCACGCCCCTCAATCTTCAGCAGGGCTGGGACCAAGGCTAGGCAAGAGAAGTGCTTAGTGCACAGACTTGAAAAGAGGAACTCAGTCTCGTGGGCGTGCAAGGGCAGCCCTAGTCCTGGCCTGATCTCAGACCTTCTGATCCACATGGCTGCTCCCCAAGGCTGGTCTCCTGACTCCATGGACCAGTCTATGGGTGGCCTTTAGCAGTTCCTTCTATAGAATCACTAGGAATTTAAAAACTGTGCAGATTGGGTGGGTTTGGCTTCAGAACAAAGTATGTCTTCCATCTCTGAAGATTATCTTGTGTTACCACCAAGCACTATCGAGGTTGGAGTTTTCTTTACTCTGAGGAAGCTGAGCTCATTGTAAGTTTCCTTTAAAACTTAGGATTTATTTTTAGCGGTTTTTGCTGGCTGCAGACCTAATATTGTGGAAGTTATATAATGTAGCACTAGCCTCCATAATATCACCTTAGTCACAAAATGCTAAAGGTCGTATAGACCTTTCTCCAAGTCACCCTGTCCTGTGAGTGCCTGTGGCAAAAGGAGAAAAGGGAAGCAGGAAAGAAACATGTGAGATACATCCCCCGCACTTGGACCTTCAAAGTTCATACTGTACAGAGAGACGTAGTCCTTCCGTGGAAAAACTTCCACTCCACTGCAGCGGCCAAGGGAGTGGAATGGCTGGAGTCCGACAAGTCGGCGGCTCAGTAAACACCAGGGCGTTGATGTGGCCATGTCTCGGCGTACGCCCCATTCTCCCCAGCTTCCTAGCATGCTCCTTCACCTGGAGAGAGTGTGCTTGAAATGGGGAAAGGATTCGAGTAGCTATTAACAAACCCTTGCCCAAAAGGGCATTGGAAATAAGCTCCCCATCTGGTTTCCAATGAATCACTCCCTCGCCAGCCTGAGCGGCTGCCTGGGCATCATGGTTCAATCACTTACACCTACCTTCGTGCAGACAAGCATTGTGGAGGGGCAGAGGTGTTTGAAGACCAAAACACACCACAGCATGGAACACTTACCTCATGTAGTGGAACACTTACCTCCACCCCCACCACTGCCTTTGCCAGGCTCTCTTGTCAAACAGATTGTGCCAAAGGGGCAGAGGCTAGCACTCTCTTTTCCTTCCCCCTGTCCTGGGTGCTTCAGTTGTCATTTTAAATGCTTAGCACTTTTTTGTGGGGATGCATGAAAAGGCCCTGCATTTTGCATGTGTCAACCTTCTTTTAATGCCTCAAGAGCATCAAAGGAATTTATTTCAGAGAAACAAATAAATTAGCCTTAAAAGACAAACAGTGTACCAGCTGGCATCAAGGAGAAGGAATACATGTCATCTCAGATGCCAGCTCTAAACGCGAACCGCAGAGAGTCCAACAGATTCGTGAATTTCCACAGCATTCTGCTTGCGGAAAAGGTAGGGTGGGGTCAGGACTGAAAACGTGAGGCCGTGAGCAAGGAGGGGAAACACACAAATTATTTCAAGGGCCATTTAAGAGATTCTAGTGAAAATCACTGGAGCAAACGCAATAACAACAAAAACTTGGAATTAGTCTCTCCTGCTTTAAAATAGCTCCCGAGTGTACTGAACATTCTTATGTTGGAAACCAGTCAAGTCGCCTTGGAGAGTTCTTAACTCTGCGCTCCCAGGCCCGAAAGCTGTGGCCTTGAGCCACCACATGCTTGTGCAGTTTTACCGTGTTGCCCGCGTACACACCCCTGGGGTAGAGAGGAGGGCACACATGAGCGGAGCCGCCTTTGCACGCACCTGTGGGTTCAGGACTGTGACTCACCAAAGCCCCCAACTCCCCGGTCTCACCCCATCCAGACATTTGGCTGCCCCCACTAGTTGTCTCATCATTTCTCCCTTTGAACCTTTGGCTTCTTGTCTTCCTTTGCTGGCGAGCTGTGTTTTGTGTGGGCTAGAAAGGGAAGCAAGAATGTGACTGATAGCACTTAAAGAACAGAAGGGAAAACATACTTTATGGACTCAATTGATATAAAACATTGACCTAACATCCAAAAACTGCAATTAAAAAGTATATCTTTTCCTCATTTGCGTGGCGTACTTCCCCAGACGTGTTTCTGGTATTGAAAATGAACGGTATTCCCATACAACATGTGTCTCAATTTGTAATGATACCCTCCTTGCAGCTGGCTTGGTTCTCCGAGTGTTTCTGAAATGTTACTGTCTTAAATTTGAGCCAACCTACAATAACAAATTATCTAGAAGCAAAGTGGCTAAGCTGCATTTGGTGAGAGAAGGGGAAACCCTATATTTCATTCTTCGACTCTTGTTTTGGAAATTCAGACTGTAACCTGACCTCCTTCTAAAGAAATCTACACACGCACACTTTAAAAATCGTGCAGACCGGGTGATGTGGGAGCGAGAACGATCAGGTTTAAGCTGCTCTGCGAAGTTCTGCATCCCATCAATAAGCCCTTTTGATATTTTAAACCCATATTTAGAGTAATTTCAAGATATTTGGAGCACATGTGGTTAAATGTAAAACTTCGTCATTATGATTTGTTAGATGCTTATACTTTAAATATTTATAAGCCATATTTAAGTCCTTTATCCAAAAGCGTCCCCCACCAACAGGCTCTAACTGAGTGGTATCTGAGCATCATTGTGTTCGGGGGAGCACAGGGTGAGGTCACTGTGGCACGCAGGCACATTCTTCCTGCTTTTCTGGTTTTAATTCAAGTGCCGTTTTTAGTAGATTCAGCTCATTTTTAACATGTATGAAAAGTTAGAAACAGGGTGGGTTGTCTTTGACTTTAAAAAAATTCCCCAGTCCTCCAAAGGTAAAATGTTCAACTTGAAATTGTATCTCGTCCACTCCTTTTTGTTTCCCTAAGAGGAATTAGCAGAACTTTCCATTGGCGCGTTGGATCCGAATCCACGTCCCCGTGAATTTAAAGTGTCACGTCATTTTTCCTAAATATCTGAGGGACAGTTTGTTGGTGGTTAGATTGAATTCTTTACTATTCACCTTGGAAACTAAGACATAGGGTACTGCCTTTATCATAGATAGCCTAGCTGAGCACTGAGGATGAAAAAGAGGAGAGGAAACTCTTTTTACCAAACTCAGAATTCATGTAAGCTTAGAAGGTTATAAATTTCAAACTGACCACAGGCCTCTGGAGCTCACACTCTTTTATGGCTGGCAAAGTACAACTTTCTCGTAAGGACAGGGGAAAGATGGCTTTAAAAAGCTCATAAACTTGCTTGGACATCGAATAGCTCTTACCAAACAGAATTTTCATGAGTTAAGTGTAAATGAGTCAGAAACATATAGATTAAATTTCTTTTAAAATACACATGGGTTTAAAAATTAAGGCCAAAGTGCTTGGCAAAATAAGTTTTGGTTTTAGACAAACCCCAAATGTTTGAAAAAAGTAGTTCTACAATTTGCCAAACCAAAAATACATCCAGGTCCCTCTCTTCCTCTCATTTAATAGGATGGCATCATAAGTATGGGATTTGATATCTATTTTCCTATCCACCGAGGTTTGAGCAGCATGAATCCCAAATGCTAATTGAAAGACTATGAAAAACATTTTGAGAAAAAAACGTGACTTTGCAAGTAAAGATGAGGGGCCACCGGTTCAGGGTTCTAGTTCTGATTTTAACAGCATCCCTCACTGTCCGATAATCCGATCGCCTTGTTCTCTGTCATGCGTGTGTGTGGCCTATGCACAGGAATACATTTTTAAAAAATCCTATATTTAGAGTTCTTAAGTTATACTTAACTCACCTATCACAGTCCACAGAACTAAATAAGCTCCTAATTATATCCAAATACAAGGAGTCAGCCCCTTTCACTTGCTTGTGGTTCAGTGTGGTCTTCATTCACTTCCCTAGAGGCTAAAACATACCCATGTTTAAGTAACAGGGTCGAACACTGACTTCATGCAGGTCCCCTAAAGCGGGTGATTTGGAATTAGGTTCTAGCACTGGGGAGGGATGCGGACAGGCAGTCGGGAGTGTAGGAATGAGGGGTGCAATGGGGTGTCAACAGCCAGGGATGCTGAGAAGAGCGCGTCACATTAGGGTTGACTGTCCCCTGGCCTTGGCTGGAGCAAAGGGCTCGGACTGCAGACGGGGAGGAGCAGGGGGCAGAGTGGGAGACTGGAGGAGAGCAGGGAGGCAGAGGAGCAGGAGGTTGTGGAATTTGTACTCCAGGCGGTAGGCGACAGCACCGTGACCTCAAGCAGAGGAGTGACAGGATGGAGTCTGTGTTCGAGGACAAGTACTTTAGTAGCTGCTCGTAGACTGAAAAGAAGAGGGAGAAAGACTGGCGTCACTAAAGCTGGTGGTTGCATCCTGATGACAGGCCAGTTACCAGCGGGTCATTCTCCGTGTTGCGGAATGTGACCCCTACCGTGTGAGGGGCGGAGGCAGCCACACAGATGGTATTGGTGTGTAAAGATGGTGGCAGTGTGGCGGGAGGAAGGACTCCCTTATGCGTGCCCCGAGTGGGACTGAGGAGGCTTCACAGCACACCGTGGAAGGAAACGTCCACTCAAAACATGCTGGCTGGGCCCCAGCTACCACAGAAACGGTGAGCCTTGGGCCCACAGGGGAGGGATGGCTAGGTGGGGAGTGTGGTGCGGTGCATAGACTCAGCTGGCAACTCTCCTGCCGCTTAGAGGACTTCCCTGCTGGTGGACACAGAGACCGGACAGTGGCCGCAGCGATGCCCAAAGCCCTGTCCTTGGACTGAAGGGCCGCCGTAAGGCTCAGCTGGCTTGCTCTACCGCAGACGCCTTCAGAGATGTACACAGAATTTGAATCAGACCCTACCCAGGCCTGTAGGTCCTTTAAAGAAAATTTGCTAACTTTTGGAGATGTCCTTTTATCTTTCTTGACTTCCCAGGCTGTAGACCTTCTGAAGCTGCTCCATGTGGCAGCACTGGCTCCCAGTAGTGAGGGAAGGCAGCAGTGCAGTTCTATGGATAAAAGCATCGGCCTTGGCATTGGGCTCACCTGGGTTCCGATCCTAGCAGTGCTGCTGGCTAGGTGAGGGAGGATATGATTGAGCCTCTCCGAGCTTCAGTCTCTAGGTCATGAGTGACAATGACAGTGCTGTGAGGGGTAGGTAAGAAAACGCGGAGAGAGTGGTACGTCACAGGTGTCCTGCAGTGGCAGTTGCTGTCCTGATGGAAGGGCTACAGTTCCTGAAAGGAGAGCACAGGTATGAAGCAAGACCTGCTGGGTTTTGAGAACCAGGTGTGTCACCTACTAGCTGTGAGTGTTTGGACAAGTTTCGTAACCTCTCTGTGACTGCATTTTTAATTAGTCATTGTAACAGCTAATATTTAGTGAACACATTCTATGTATACGCAATATCCCAAATGTTGCATGCCCACAACGACCCTATGGGGAAACCACTATTAATCCATTTTACAGATGGAGAAACTGAGGCACAGAGAAGCTCTCTCCTACCCTGTGTCATTGGCTAGTAAATGGCAGCTTTGGGATCTGGCTGGTGGCCTGGCTCCAGAGTCTCCGTGCAAAACCTCTGAGGATGTCTTACACACACACACACACACACACACGAATAAAGACAATAACCACCAGTTCGCAGAGTTATCAGGCTCCAATGTGAATAGTGTAAGTTTGAATGCCCAGGAGGTACCTGGCACATAGCAGGTGCTCAATAAGAATTGACATGGTGGCCCCTGCATTCCAGAACTTCTCTCAGATGTCATTGCACTGCCATGCTGTCAGCCTTGGAGGTTAGGGGAACCATGCCAGAAATTCTCATAAGATGTCTGGTTCCTCTTTTACAAGTAGATACCAGGACAGAGCAAACGCTCAAGGTCACAGAGTGGTGCAGCCAGGGTTAGAACCTGAGTTGTCATCGGCCTTTCCTCTCAGTGGGACACTGCATGTGACCAAAGCCGCTTGAGTTACACGCCCTGTGCCAAGAACCAGAGTCATATTTTTGCCACCCATGGCATTGCTTCCCCACCTCGGGTGGCTGGTTTCAGAGAGGAGACTGGTTGTACCTGAACGTCTGGGGTTGAAGGGTTGCAGAAAAGCAATTATTAACCACACTCTCCATCTGCTTGGCTACTGGGGGGTGGGGCGCAGCGGGGAATCAGTATGCTCGCTCTTATTTTTTATGGTGCAGTTTTCATGAACACACAGCCACCCCCTCTCTCCCTGCTGATGGGCTGGCTGTAAGGAATAAGTCAGGTGTCAGGAAGCCCGCACTTCCGGACTTCGTCCAAAACTTCGCGATCTGTTATCGATCTATAGACTGTAGTTACTTGCCACGTAAAGCTGTGGTTCTCTCTGAGTTCTTTCTTTTTCTTTGTTTAAACTTAGAACACCTGTGTTCATGTCAGATAGAAATAACAAACTCAGTCATAACACAATGAATATTGGCTTTTTTCTTTTTTTTTTTTTGTCCCAGGCAGAATTTTGGAATGCACATGAACCAGCATCAGTTCGTTTGTGTATTGATGGGACTTGAATGCAAACATAATTATTTCTTTTAATTAAGTAACTTCTCAGAGTTCTCTTTTGCAAAGCAAGGGAGGTTGAACTGTGCAGTCTCTAGTGTCCCTTACAGCTCTGGCATTCGGACCCTCTTGTTGGGTCAAGGGGAGAGAGGAAACCTGGACTAGGGGGCAGTGGCCCTTGGAGGGGAGCATGGATGTCGGGGTCATAGGAGGTGACTCCAGCCCAGCTTTGCCCCTTTCTAGTGGTGACCTTGAACAAGTAATTTCCTTAACCTTCCTGGGAAAGTTTCCTCATCTATAAAATGGGGATGATAACCAATACTTCAGTAATACTGTTGTTTCACTGAAATAAATGTGTAAGTGAAATAAGTATGTAAAGGTGCCCAGCACAGTATTTGACCTCACGTAGGTGCTCAGCACGATTCAGTTCCTTTCTTGGAGAACGCTGCAGGTCCCCACACTGTCAGAGGACGTGCTAGGTGCTGAAAGCCAAAGGGCATCGGGCTGTAGGCCCGTCTTCAAAATTCCATGCAGACTACCAACTACATCATGTAATTCTTTATTTTATTTTTCTCTTGTGAGTGGATGTAACCACCTGCTCCAGCACCTTTGTAAAAATGCACACTGCTAGTCATAAATCCCTCCGTGCTTTTAGGAAAGAGCCAGAGACGGGGTCACTGGGTTTGCTTGAGCTCCCGGGTTCCAGAAAGGGTTTGAGGGAGTTAAAGAGGATCAGTCGATCCACTGTCCAGGTGAAGGTACTTTTGTGAGTGCGTAAGTGGGGGCTCCATGGCTCAGGATTCTTTGTCTGCCAGAAACTTCCAGAGGTCAGCAAGGAAGAGCAGTGATGACTTGTAAGAATAAACAGACCTCTGACCGTTTAACTCACAGAATCAGCTAAGCGAAGAAAACCAAAATTTTAATTTATAAAACAAAGAATTAAAGATGGAATTATCCTAGAAGGAGGTCTTGTATGGTTGTGATTTTTATTGATTAAATAATAAAATAAGAGCCCTGGCTGGTGTGGTTCAGTGGATTGAGTGCCAGCCTGCGAACCAAAGGGTCGCCAGTTCGATTCCCAGTCAGGGCATCTGCCTGGGTTGCAGGACAGGTCCTCAGTAGGGGGCATGCAAGAGGCAACCACACATTGATGTTTCTGTCCCTCTCTTTCTCTCTTCCCTTCTCTCTAAAAATAAATAAATAAAATCTTTAAAAAAAAAAGAATTACATAAGAGATCTTGCTAAAGAAGAAAATTATTTTTAAAAAAGAAAACCTGTGGTTAAATTTCTTTTTTAAAAAATATACATGAGCCTTAGCTTGTCAGAGCCATGATGTAAGCAGCAAGGGGGATGAAGCTGATGCGGACCAGAGCCCAGCACCGAGCTAAGCTGGGCTGACCCGTGGCCCCCACACCCCTTTCCTCACCGTGGGTGATTTTCCATAACAGTCGCACTAGTAGGAGAAGGGATTTTTTTTTAATGACGATCATCAATTAGCGAACTATAAGAAAAGAGATGCCACTCACTTCATAACTGAAAATGCTTTTCATTTTGATAAAAGCCATTTGACAAGTTGTCGGGAAGCCATAGTTGACAGGGAGAGAAAGAACCATTGTTTTGGCAAAACCTCACCAAGTCATAGCTCTTTCTGGGATGGGCTTGGTTGGAGACCACTATCTGGCATCACACCTGGGTTTATCAGCTGATGCAGGTGGCTCTCTTCATTGACCACAGGGCTCTACCCTTTTGAGTGTCCCAGAATAGCTGCAGCTACCTGAGAACAGCCTAGTCCTCGGGGACTCATTATTGTCCCAGATAAACAGCGTGGCTGAAGCCAGCACTTAATGGCTGTATTTACCGTGATAAGTGATGGGTCGGCATGCTTGAGTGAGTGGCATCACCGGTCGGGCCTGGGTAATTGGACAAAGGCAAGTCGGCTTGGCAACAGGCCTTTCTTGCACATCACTGAGGGATGCCACGGGGTTTTAGACTGCTGGGGGTACATACAAACAGACACGGGGCCTGCCTGCTAAGCAGGTTCGACAGGACAGTCTGCTGAATTTTCATCACGATGGTTACCAAGGTATTTGAGGAAGGGAAGAAGAGTAAAAGTTTGGAAAATGGATTAGTTAATAGAAGCAGGCGTCCTGGGAGAGGTGGACTGCAGCACCACAGAGGAACTGACTTGGGACAGAGAATAAGACAGGCATTTTCCGCAGGATGCACATCTATTGTGGTGAGTGGTTACTAGGAGGATTCCTTTTAACTGCAACCTGCAGAGTCTTCGGCAGTAAAGGCCATAAGAAAAGGCCATAAGGCAGAAGAAAAGGAAAGAATGGCCATGTTTTGGCAGCGTCAGCTGAAAGAATGTATTAGTACTCAGGCACAATTGTGTTCTCTATAATTCTCTGAACATCCTTATGTGATGAAGGAGGGTGAATAACGCCACCACATTCTCAGTGGTGCTTTCCTGCCGGGAGGGAAAAGTGCCAGGTGGACAGAGGCTCTCTCCATGCGCTTGGTGTGCAGTCGCGATTCCACGAGGAAGATGCTTCGTTCCTCTGGCCGAAAGGGGCAAGTGGGCCCGGAATTCTGAAGGCGTCTTGCTGGAGACACACGGGGTGGAGCTGGTCTTCACACACAGTACATACGTGGTGTGTGGGACGACGGATGTGCGGTGGTGGTCCATGTAACGGGGCCCCGGGTGGTTCTGCCTTCAGACAGACCCCCAAGTGCAGAGGAAAACCCAAATGTAAAGCCCCCTCTGCAGACCCCCTTGCCGTGAGGGACATTTCATAAATCTCTACCAGAGGTGAGAGTGTATGTGATTAATAGAGACTCTCTGAAACTTTGGACTTCAGGATCCAGAAATTAAGTCTCCCTTACACACTGATAATAGGTTAATACCCAACTGCTCAAGTTTATAATCCTCCGTACTCGGTACTGGCTTTGGTACAAACATCCTACAATCACAGAATATGAGAGATAGAAGACGTAATAGAAAATCTCACCCAGGCCCCCATTTCGCAGAGAAGGAGTCAGGGCTTGGGGGTGTTAAGGAATAGGTCT
Source organism: Macrotus californicus (assembly GCA_007922815.1). Taxonomy (NCBI): domain Eukaryota; kingdom Metazoa; phylum Chordata; class Mammalia; order Chiroptera; family Phyllostomidae; genus Macrotus; species Macrotus californicus. The sequence continues at coordinate 22,288 of VMDR010007462.1, read as the reverse complement.
AAGGTCACACAGCTGGTTAGGGATCACACCGGATTGTAACGTGAGTCTCTGTCTTACTCACCGTGCTATTTTCCCCTTTGCTCACACCAAGAAATTCAGGCAGAGAGGACAGATTTTCCTCACGGTCCGTCTGCTTGGCCAGGGCAAAGTTGGAACCGGCCCAGGCTCTGGAACTTCCTGCCATGATCACTCTTTAAAGCTCCAAGCTTGCTCCCGCCCGGCTCTGGGGTTGCCCACCAGGGACTGTTAGGAAGGCGAAGCCCACGCTTGGTTCTTCAGGGTCTATTCCTGTGTCGCCAACAAGGAGATTGCTCTGAACTCGGGCCAGAAGAACAAATGAGGATGACTTCACAGCCACCGCCCCCCCCCCCAAAAGTTTTCAGCAGAAAGGGGCTTGCACTGCCACCATCTGGCTTTGCGGGTGTCCCAGACACGGCAGAGACAGCGAGAGGGAAGGAAGTGGCACGAATTGTCTGCTTCACCATTCTTGAGAATCAGCGTGGTGTGAGGAGGCTTTCCGAGCAGCAGGAGTGGGGCTGCAAAAAATAGAGTGCGGTGCAGCTGCAGCCTTTAGAACTTCGGGGAAAACACGTATTATTTACCAGACAATAATAGATACCAGAGAATAATAACGATTATTATAGTGTTTGGGATGGCAAATGCTGTAGTTAAGGGTCCAGAATGGCTCTCATTATAATCCCGTTTTCCCCGTCCCTTATAAAAGCCTTCAAATTTTCTCCAAGTAGGCCGATGCTGCCCATGTCTGGCCCTTGTCCAAAGGTGATTTGAATATAAAGAAACTTACTTGAGAAGTAATCCTCCTTGGGGGGGTCAGGATTGCATCAAAGAGAACAAGCCACGTCCTTGAAAACGCGGCGGCAGCATTGTTGAGTAATTCAAAATGGCGGTGTTTCCGAATCACTGGAAGAAAGTGGCAAACGTTTTTTTTCTTTTCCTTTTCTAAAGAAGGGATTCGGAGGCCCCCCCTGACTATAAAATTTGATCCCTTTGAGTCCCCAAGCTCAGAGGTGGGGATGGTTTCCCTTCTTCCACAGCACGTTTCAGGCTGTGCTCCCCAGATGAAAAAGAGTTGTCCCCAGGAGAAGTTACACTTGTGTCGTTGTGTCTGTCATCTCTGAGGCTCCTTCCCAATCCTTTGTGGTCTCTCATTTGAGGGTGGCTTTTGGTGTTTTTGTTTTTGTGCCCTGTCTGCCGTTGTCTCGTTCTAAAGGAAGGAGGGGAGGAAGGAAAGAAAGAAATCAAAGTGAGCTCTTTATTCAGAGATAAACATCCACATTTCCACATTGGACCATGCCAAATGAAAAGGTTTCCATGGCCTTATAATTCCACCCCCACTGCATATTTGTGGTGTTTTGCATGTTCACTTCAGTTATTTCATGTGCATAGTAAGTGCACACAGATCTGGTGATTTAGTGTGACTTGGGGAACTCAGGCATTTCCTGTCGTGTACATTTAGATTTTCCAACCTTGTTTTTGGTTGATCATTATTATCATGACCATTAACACCAGGGTCTGGAAAGCAGGGTTCAAAGCACAAGCTTGCACTTAGCCCTCCCCGAGGGCACTTGCACCTCCTCACACCTGTGCTGAGTTCCTGCTGCAGATGCTCTGAGCAGGTTTCCAGGGCTCTCTGTGGCCTCCACCTCTTTACCTATAAAATGGAGAAATTGTAGCATGTTATCTCTGGGGTCCCTTCAAGTTCTAAACTCTCACCTCTCTGGTATTATTTGTTCATTGTTCTAGGAAAACCTCAGCAGCTGTAAAGATGTTTATGAGCCCTCTGTCACCACCTCAGCGAGCCAAATTTTACCCGTGCACATTTCTGACATTCCCATTGACTGGCAGGAAGAAAGAGGTCCTGCTTGGGGGCATGGAGGGCGAGAGCTGCTTGACCCTCATTCACCTGACAAATGCGTGTTCAGCTGAACTAGGGACTGGGTGTGGAGATGTGAGCAAAACAGACACAGCCCCAGACCTCAGGGACTTCATAGTTGAGTTGTCAGACTTCTAAATGGCTGCTTATTGGGAATGACCAAGTGTCGTTAGGAAGGTTAGGAACCAAGGGACTGGTAGCAAATGAAATAAACCAGTAGGGACGGTGAGGCAGAGCCTAATGTCTGTGGTAAAAGGTGGGGTGGGCGTTTCCCAGAAACGTACTTTGCTGGTGACCTGCTGTTCAGACCCTCTGCCCCAGGCCCCCAAGGCCTGGCTGGTTTCTAGCCTTGCAGTCCCGAGCTGCTGTTTGGTTTTGATGTGAAGAGATCTGAATGGCTCACCTTTGTCAGGCGAGACCCACAGAGGGGGCATGTTTCCAGTTCAGCTGCCTCTGTAAGAAATCTCTGAAGAGAAGTCCCTGTGTCCACAGTAATGTGTCCTGGGCTGAGAAGTAAATCTCTTGGCTCTCCTCCTCTGCAGCAAACACCGGGGGTGTTGCATGGAGTACAGGGGTGAGATCTGGAGCTCCAGGGTCTCGTGGTGGCCTTCCCTGGCTTTGCGGTGACCTTGGCGACTCAAAAGACCTCCTGCCAGTCGGAGCTGTGATGTGGAGGGTGAAAGTTGCCCAGTCGAAAAGGATGCTGTTGTGGTCTTCAGGGCAGGGCGTGGCACCCATGCTCGTTGTGGTATTCCATAAAGTGATTCGAGTTTCATTTGCTCATGCAAAGCTGGCCGGGCTGACCCTGATCAGAAACGTGAATGAAAGTCATGCCGAAGTCACGCTGTGCTGACTTAATTCTGGGGTGTCATTGTAGGCCAGACCTGCTGGCTGCAGAGAGTGCTTCTCCGACTCGCACGGGGGGCGGCCAGGGCTGGGTGGCGTGGGCAGATTTGGTCCAGTGGCTTCTGACAGGCTCTTTCTCCTCTTTTCCAGGAACACTCACTCACAGGGTACCTTGCGTGGAGAAAGGGCGCAGAGCAAGCCATGTCACGACATCCAATGACACCAGCTGGTCAGCTCACCACCCCCTCTGGCTAAAACTCAAGCAACTAAAGCTGCTTCCTGTCATTAAGCATCTCCAAGGAAGCAGCCCTCCCTCGGTGGCCTCTAGCCCAGAGAAGCCAGCACATCTTGGACCCAGCAAGCAGGCCCAGCCTTCCTGCTGCCTCCATCTCTGCTTCTCCCCAGAGGAACTTAGGGATTTCGCCCTTGGTTTTAAAAAAAAACAACAACAAAGCACCAACAAGCCACAAGGACCAATGTAGGTATTCTCCCCGCTCCATCCTCCAGGCTCGGAGGGTGAGGCTGGAAGATAATACGGATTTGAAAACAAAAAATCTTTTTTTATACTTTTTAAAAACTGCTGTGGTTTTGCTGCTACACGAAGAATTGTGATTTGCATCGTGCGGTTTCGGACCTATACTGTTCACGTATTGACGGCGGAAAGGGGTCGCACTGGAGTCCCGACACTTCAGATTCGTCTCTGTCCTGCCCAGGATGCACTTTTAAATGAAGAGTTAGAATATTTTATTGGCTGATACACTTTTCTTGTTATTTTTACAAAGGCCACCTTTATCCTTTTTAATGCCATATTTTCAGTGTTACACTTTTATGGCTTTTAATTTTCGATTTGACAGATGTAAGAAGCAGCATGAGTAGTTTATACTGTGGTTTTTCAGAGACCGAATGCCAAGAGAACTCGGTAAATGTTTATTCTTCTCAGCTTTCTCTTTAAATTCCCCTAAATAGCTCCCCATTTGGGAACAGAGCAAGAGTGTTGAACTGAAGACCAAAATGCCCTCAAGGTGTAAAATAATCCAAGGGGGAGTATTTGCTGGGCGTCACGAAAGACTTGGATGAAATTTCAGCCCTGATGGTTTTCGGTGACCCAGGAAGTCAATGAGGCAATCTCTCCATACGCAGAGCCCTTTCACGGTAATCAGAATGGTATGGACGAACCAATGAGAATGAGAGGGAGAGTGAGAAAGATGGCCCGTGATTCTGTTTCACTGTTTGCTTTCTCCTGTCTTGGTTAAGAGAAATGTGCAATTCGATCCTCAATCAGTGGGTGGAGGATAACAGGGTAGATTTTCTCGTGTGCACTTGTGCGGTCGTAGCTGCGAGTCCAGAAGTCCTCTAGCGCATGTGTACTGGCACTGAGTTGGTGAGACAGTCGTGGAGTATCCCATTCTGATGAGTACAGAAAAAAAAAAAGAAAAAAGAAGAAAAAAATCCAAAAAAGAAGAAAACAAACAAAAAAATCAAATCACCTTGTGATTCAGTGTATCTGTTTACTAACTCAAATAAAGCAATTGTTCCCTCTGGAGGGGTCCAGGTGCCCCCGCCTCCGAGGCTGCTGAGCCGGCCGCAGGAGGGGTGACGGGCGGGCGGGTGGCGAGGCCGAGTCAGTGTCACGCTGGCCTTGAAGCACCGCGGGCCCGTGGATGCGGTGTACATACTGTATTTCTATATTCTCCTTTGTACAGAGTCACTTACCAAGTCAAGCTACTGTTTTACAGGTGCTCCTTATTTATTAGAGCTGTGAGAGCTTGGGGGACACACCTGGCGAGCGAGCTCGCTTTTTAAAAACAAAATTGGGGGCCAGGGGACAGGGAGGTGGGTGGGAGGGGAAGCTCGCAAGCCCGGGAGAGATTTATAAAAGTGAACAAAAGGAAAACTTCCAGCAACAGATTAAACCACCCCCCCCCCAACACTACCCCCTCCCATGCAGGAGGCAGCAGCCCTTCCTCTGGGTGCTCATTTCCCTGCAGGGCTCCCACCATTCTCCTCTCTCCCTGCCCGGTGTCAGATTCATCAAACAAAAATAAATCTCTAAGAAAAAAATGCACTTACATGGGCTTATTTTGCTTTTCTCATTATTATGACTGTTGTTGTTATTGTCCTTGTCACTGAACGTGTTCATTTCTTTCCTCCGGGGAAAATTTTTTAAAAATAAATCTAATAAGTTGGAAAGGATGTGGAGATATAGAGGTGATGGTGGCCCTTCCCCACTGGCCATGGGTCACCCTTCTCTGCAGACAAGAGCCCTCTGGTCTGTTGGAGGGTCCACTGCTGACCACATGCAGTGCGTGTGGAGTAGGTTCCTGGGCCTGTGCCGGCCTTTCCGCGTGCTCTCCAAGTCCTGGCCTTCTGCTCCCAGGCTTCGGGTCGAAGGCTGAAAAAGCCCCTTCTGGAAAGCAAAGCTCATTCGTGGCCTCCCTCCCCCGCAGTGTACCGTCTACCATGCGGGCTGGGAGGTGCTTTGTTTAGCTTTATGTGAATGGGGTGGGCCAATCTGGTTTTTCCTTCATGCCTAAATCAAACATCAGAAAGCTTCTGAAGTGGAAAGTAAGTCAATACATAGTTCTAGTCAACGTAGGCCTCATCTGGTCCTCTTGTTGTGCCTATGAAAAACAAGCCTAGAAAGGTCAACTGACTTGTCCAGAGCCTCCTATTGACTGGGTTTTAGTCAAAAAACAAGTGTTAGTTAAAAACTCAGGCACAAACAGCATTTTCCTCCAAGAGCCCATCCTAGGAGTAGGTTCTGGAGAGCTCATTTGCTTCTCTAATGGAATCTCAAAGATTCCTGGCATGGGCTGTGTGCATGGGGACAGCCCCATCAGAACTCCGTGGCCCAGCTGAGTCTGTGCCGAGGGCTGGGGCACCCCGCTGTGGCTGTCTGCTGCAGAGCTCCTGATAGCTCTATTCGTCTGGGTTTGGCCATAGAGCCAATCATCCGGGATATTGATTTTGCTTTTGTCTGTAGTCCAAGATTGTCGAGCAAACATTTTGACCCTTCTGGAAACAAAAGACACCTTTGTTTCAACATGAAAAGATTCTGCAGCATCTCGTTAGACATCAGTACACCTCTTCCTCCTTCTACTTCTCTTAGGCTCTGTGTTCCCTGAGTGCGCTGTCCTCCTGGGCTAGCAAAACTGTGTGTAAAGAGAAATAGAGATAATAATGCAAACAACTACTAGCCGGTATTGAGCACATGTTATTAGCCTCATTTAATATTCACAGTAACCCTGTGAGGAAGGTCCTGTTATTTTATTTTCTGTTTATTACCTATGAAGAGGCAGAAGCTCAGCGAGTTTAGTATCTCCCAGGATCACACAGGCAGTGAATTGCAGAATGGGATTCAAACCCAGGAGGTTTGGTGCCAGAGGCCACACATCCAATATGGAGAAAAACGGTTGGCATCTTCGTGCAGTCATTTCGACTTCCTGTAAGTTTGTGACAGTGATTTGGTTTTGTTCTAAAGTGGCCCTCCTGTTAAATGAGACCGGAGGGTTGAGTGTTAGTCAATGCCCCCCACACGTACCGAGTGTGGGAAGTGCTGAGACCACTCTGCTTGCTGAGAAACGAGTTCGGCCGGTCTTCCTTGGTGGTTTTCAAACCCCTACTGAACACAAGGCTCACGTCTGATGCTGAGGGGACCCTGGAAAAGAATAGGGCTCACAGCCCCTGTCACAGTGGCTTACACATAATGGGAAGATGGGGCTGTGGAAAAAAGGGACCACTGAGTCTCACCAGGGCTCTCTTGGGGTGTGTTCCAGGGTTTATGGAATCACCCATGTGGAGCTGACTTCACAGCTCCGCACTGCAGGTGTTCCTTTGACACCAGGAGGGCAGTCTGAGCTGAAAGCAGGCCTACGGGCGCCAGCCCACACTGCACAAGAGCACAGCCAAAGGCAGGCGTTGAGGCCCAGATGCAAGGCACTCAAGACCCACGTAGCTCCGCCTCTACCCCAGGGGCCAGAGTCCTGGCTTCCTTGACCAGCTTCCACTGGGCCCCACCCAGGCACATGTCAAACCCAGTTTATAACTCTTCATTGGTTTCTGTGGTCTACAGAGGCAAAGCCAAGGGCCAGCAAAGCCCTCCCCCTGGCCCCTGCTCAGCTCTCAGCCCCGCCCACTCCCTGCCCACCAGCCCCGCCTACACTGCACCCACACTGAGTTAGGACCTCTTCCTTATACCACTGCTCTCCTTCCCCCTTCTAAGCCCTCGAACATGGAGCTGTCTCTGCCTTGTTAGTCTTTTCCGCATCTTCCCTGGGCAATTTCTGCAGCCATCGAGCCTCAGTGGATTGCTCAGGCGGTACCCATGGGGAGCCTGCCAGCACCACTTCCTCCTTCCCCAGCTGGGCAGCTCCCCTCCAGGCCCACCTCATCCTGGAGCACAGCACACGCCGCTTACCTGTCTGTGTCCTTTGCTAGTCTGCAAAGTCCCTGAGGATGGGGATCCCTTCTTAACTGCCTTGTATCGCCTAGGCCCAGCACGTGGAAAGCCCTCATTGTAATTATTGTTAATACACTTAATGTTACTCCCTTCAAAGTTCAGTTTCCACGCCACCCCTGTGTGAAGCCACATCTGATTTCCCTGAGGCGTGATTGCCACTTCTCCCATGGGCTCCCAAGGCTCTTGTTTAAATGGACAAAGCCACTGTTTGCACTGCTCTTCCCATGTCGTTGGGGCTCCTTGAAGGTAGGCATGGTGGCCCTCAAAATAGGCATCCTTGAAAAGCTATTCTCCAGCCTGGGGACGGAAAATGCTGGCTGAGTTGAGGCATTTCTATCCCATTAGCGTAATGATAGAAGGGGAGAGTTTATACCCTGAAAACCAGAGCAGTTGTACAGCAAATACAGAAAAACTGTTACAGGGTTTCATCCGATTCTGGTGCTCAAGGGAGGGAGGGCCCAGTGCCCCCATCCAGCCAGTCAGTCAGCACTTGTGGGGGCTCCTTCCGCTGGGGCCAAGACCCAGCCCCTGGGCTGTCTGCATCGTGCAGTGACTCCAGTCATTACACTTCTTCCTCAGAAAAGCCTTAGAAATTAGATATCATTTCTGGATGCTCAGACACATTTATAGATGGAAAGTTAGTCTTCGGTACCCAGGAAGGGCTGTTTATCCTGTCTTCTGGACTGTGGATAGAATGAATACTTGCCACCAGTGCATTCGATTCTTCTAGAGAAAGGAGGGGCCTCCTTTCCACTGGGATGCAGAAACGGGTCATGTCCATCAGGTGCTTACTCTGTGCACGGCCCCTTGTACAGGTTTTATTCACATTCACCTGTTTAATCTTCACACAGCCCTGTGAGGGAGGTGCTAATATTGTCATCACTCCCATTTCACAGCCACAGAAACTGAGGCATGTAGGTAAAAGGGTTTCTGTCCAAGTGTCACAAATAGTAAGAGGCAGAGCCCAGCAGGAAGCTCCAGCGTCCACACTCCTTATCTGCTGAGCCACCTCCGCAGGGCCCAGGGTGCCTGGTAATCCAGGCTGCAGGTTCAGGTTATTTCCTTGGTGCCTGAACCATGAGAGTGAGAAATCTTTGACCCTGATATTGTGTTTGCGGAGAAAAGACATCTACTGCTAACTCCTCCTGACACCTGTTTTTGACAGCACTGAAAATACCACTGCTGATGTATCTGTAGTAAAGTTTGAGGGAGGTGAGGTGGGGTACCAGCAGCTCAGAGAAAGGAAGGAAAGAGGGGCATGCTGGCACCCACGTTAAACTCCCTGGGGCAGGGAGAAAGGGGACACGTGGGCCAGGGGTTGTTTTCCATTCCTGATGTTCTGGTTTTTTGAGCTGCAGTTGGGCTGCCTCCCATGGCACTTGTTGAGATGTGCGAAGGGATGTCCAGGGCAGTGGACGAGCTCCGAGGACCACACAGGGCTGCGACGCTTTGCCCAGAGCACAGGGGGCTGAATCCAAGCCTCACAGTCGCTTTGGGGCTGGGCCACCGGGTCCCTGGTCGACTAGCTGACCTAACAAATGCAATGACAGCCTCCAAATGCCAGACACTGTAGCAGAGGCTGTCCCTCAGACTGTCTCGAGCAAGTCTCACAGAACCACACGCTAGAGGCAGCGCGACCCTCGTTTCTGGATGAGGAAGATACAGTCCAGGAAGAGCAAGTCTTCGGCCCAGGTCACCTGGTAGGTAATAGAGCCAAGATTTGAACCCTCTGCCCCCTCGTGCAGTGTTCTTTTGATGGCACCGCAGCTGCAGAAATACTAGCGTCAATTTAAGGCATAACTCAATTGGAATCTGAATCAGTCAATGGGATACATGCCTGATGATGTCATTGCAGCCTGCTTCCAGAACCCTGGGAACAGATAATGTTCTTTTTCTTCACCCATTCCTCACATGCAGCATTGGGCCAAACCAACAGACTGTGACCCGCTCCAGAAAGGACTGAACACCCCTGCTCATGGTCGTGACGTTTATCCAATGAGTACTAAGTGCCATTCAGTTGCATTATTTACTTATGCCTCGCAACAGCCCTCTGGGTCATTACTATTATTCTTCCCATTTTACAGATGAGAAAACTGAGCACACGGAGGCTGAGTGGCAGAGCCTGGGGCTGCATGTGGACAGTCTGGTACACAGCCTACCCTTAACAGGCCCACGCACATTCTGGCCTCCCTCTTGTGATGGATGAGTGTCTGCATGCATGCACTATAGCATTTAATTGAGTACCTCATGGTGGCCAAATTTTATACCAGTCGCTTTCACATATGTCATCTTATCTGGAAGTGACAGAGGAGCACAAAAGGGGTTCCTTTCACTTGAGCTATAGAAAAATTCAGTTGCCCATGTCTTCTTTGCCTAACCTCCAATACATTTCTGTCCGGAATAAGTACTCTTCTGTGCGAACACCGCCAGCCTCATAATCCAGCAAACAGGGATGCTCAAGGGGGTATACTCCAATCTCTTTACTATTTCCACTCCTCTGCTTTCCTCAGCCAGCCTGGGAGCAAGGACCAGGCTAAGCCATCTTGCATTCACTGCGCTCACTCCATATGGAAGTTCTGAGCTCTTCGGTGTATGAGTGCTGCCTGTGGTGCCATCCCGTGAGGCACCTGCTGAGTGCCATCCACTGCAAGAGCAGGACCAGTTGTGTCCCTCCATTTCCCTCTATGCCCTCTGTCTTCAAAACCCCCTACCCATTTCCTGCTCCAAGCTTCCCTCAGAGCTTCTGCAGCTGGGGCCCGTGGGGAGCCCTGGGGTCTGAGCAGCAGGTGAGGGGCCATGACCTCCCCAGCTGTGTGGACAAGGCCAGCACTGGAAGGGCATGGGAGGAGAAGCATACAGTCCCAGCTGGAAGGCACTGGTGTTGGGGACAACAAGGGAAGTTCCTGATCATTTCCCTTCGCTGTTCCATATAAGATAATGCCTGGTACTGGAAACACTTGAAGAAAGACTTGTTTACAAAAAGCTGGTGTGTGAGTGATTGAGTGCTGGAAAGCATGCCCTTTGACCTTGGTTAAGAAAGGGAAGGAGGGTGCTGGAGCTTATTTAGCCAGAACCTTTGGACTCTAAGGTAACTTTTCTCTTCTTTCCAGGTTTATTTAAACAAAAGGGAAAGATTATCACAAAACAAAAACAATAGAAACAATTATAGGTAGAAAGAACAGTTTTGTAAGAGAATGGCACTCAACAGAAGCCCTTTTTATTTCACACTCCCCACACCCTGAACCCCCAGGCTGCACCCAGACCTCCCTCCCCAGCCTCCGAGTTTGGCTCACAGTATCTCCTTCACATACAGTAGCTGGATTAGAGCTCAGAACCAAAGGCCAGGAATGCAATAAGATACTTTTATACTTATTGATCCTTTAAAAAAAGAGTTTGTTTTCATGAAACTTTAATTCACTTTTCTTTTTTTTTTTTTAGCTTTTTAGCCTAACTGCTACACATTTTATCCCTGTTCTTTGTGAAATGCTAACCCAGCCCGGGGTTTTCGTTTTCCGGGTGTAACTTTTCAGAAATTGTATATCTGCATAGCAACCCGGCGAGGGCTGCCTATGTCACGGTGTCATATGTCAGAAAGATGAAAAAGCTTCCAAATCTAAGCAGTCCGCAAACTTGGCCCTCCAATCCCGGGGCAGAGAACTCTTTGGCCTTAATATGAATTGCAGGAGGGCCGTTTCAGGGCCAGAGAGGTGCAAACTTTTATCTTGTTGATGACAGAAAACGACACATGACCTCAGCTCCGCTCGGTGGGGACGATCAAACCACAAACAAAGGCCGTATTTTTCTCTGCTCTCGTCCCTGCTGTCAGCTTCCAAGTGCAACCTGAGCCTGGATTCCGAACCCAGTGTCCAGATTAGAGATTGTTGACTCAGATTTAGTGGTGAAACGTGAGCCCGACTCTGTTGATGGCAGGCCTTGAAGGAGCAAGTTTACTTAAGCCAAGAGAGAGATTGGATGTCAGACGAGAGCCTGGCTTCTCTTTATCACAAACTTCCTGATCAGCCTCTGTTTTAATAGTTTCCACCACCACCACCACCACCAAAAGACAGTCAGCGAGAGAGAGTAACAAAGAGAGAGACAGAGCAAGTGAGAGAGACAGACAGAGACAGAGAGGGAGAGGAGGAAAGAGAGAGAGGAGGGAAGAGAGAGGAAGCACCGCCCTCCGTTTCATCTCCTCAGTGTCATAAATCAGGAAATTAACAAGTGTGTGACTGGCCTTTGCCACAGTCAAAGACAATGAGCTTTTTGTGTTTCTTACCCGTGGGCAGCACTTAACATAATCAATGAAGAGCTCCACTCAGAAAAGATGAAAAATGGGAGCTTGATCTCGCCATTTAAAGGCTATTTCCCAATACTCAGGCACATGGCTTTTATGAGGCTCAAACACGGCTTAGAGACTTGCCTTTCGGTCTGAAGGCAGGTCATTAAGAGAAATCATTACATCGCTTTCCCTGTCGCTGTCTCTCTCTCCATTTTTACTTTGGCACCCTCCTTGCTTTTCCTTGGCTTCTGATTTCATCCCTCTTTTAGATTCTCTGTGCCTTCAGTAATTTATGTGCAAGATATTTTCCCAACCTCCAAATGTTTTTCCATTTGGCAAACCATGTCCCGCAGCCTCCACACAATGGAACTGTAGAGTTCATTTATACTAGAAAACATAGGCTTGGTTAATGGAAAAGCCTAATGAGCCAAGGTCAGTGACCCTGGGTGCCCCGGCCACTGCATAGACAGATCCTGCAGGCCACCCCTGGGGACACAGTGGGGGTGGGTGTCAGAGAGGAGCGTCTTTTCCAGGTTGCCGCAGATGCTTGGCTTCGACCCTCCTGTCTCCGAAAAGGAAAGAATTCCTTCCAAGCCCCTTTCTCGTATAGTTTTTGGAAGCTTCAGGGCACCATATGGAGAATCATTTCATGATTCTCCTGATGGCTTTTACGTGAGCAGCTATAAATTGGATGGTTTCCTTTAGGTCTGATAGCCCTGTAGTCCCTGCTATGGATTGTCAGGAGCAGTCACTGAATACGTTAATCCTGTGCTGATCTTGAAAGAAAAGAAAGCCCAGACCCTCTCCTGGCAGGGGACACTGTTACTTTGGGAAACGGAAGCTGGGGAGGGGGTGGGCTGGGGTGGGGCACCAGGAAAGTCTGCAGCTGGTCACCAGGGCAACTTGCCGCAATGACTTGTTCATTCTAAAGCCATGGATTTAGGGCGGAACCAGAAGTGGAGGTTATGCCTCTTCCCCAATGTAGTGCTCTCGGGCTTCTCCCCAGAGCTCGTAACAAGCCAGGCTAGGCTGGGCCACTCAGTAAGATACACTGAAGGCTAATGGGCTGGGTTCATGTCCAGTCACTCACAGCACACATCTAGGCAACATTTTGGCTTCTGATATGTGAGCTCTATTCATAGGATAACTGGCAGTTTTCTTTCTGCACAGTTGCAATGACACAAACTCCCTACATTTTATTTTTATTCAAGGTAGCTCATGAAATGCTCTCTCAACTCTTGACCCAATACTTCGTTGATTCAACAAGCAAATAAAGGCAAAGAATCATTCTAATAAGGATAAGACTGTAGGCTACTCTTTTTAGGGTGTTTATTTTGCTTGGATGGCATTTCCTTAACTCACCGGATGTCTTGGGCCCTACAGATGAGCACCAGGAGGGCGGAGGAGGGTTCATCTGTTCTATTGAACCGCCGATGAACGAGAAGTCCAGCCCTTCACCTGTTTCTCAAGTACATCTGTAAAATAACCATAGAAGTCAGTACTAAAGATTGGTTGGCGCTGGAAACTCATTCACTCAGATGTATTTTTAGGCTTTTGTTTATTTTTCTTGATTGATAAAGTAATTATCAAAATGCGTTAGAAAATAATAGCCAACTGGTGAGAAAAGGAACAGTTGGAGGAAGCAGCATAATGGAGGAAAGGCAGCCACAGACTCCACTTCAGGCTTCCCAAGGAAACCTCATGAAAATTCATCTTCTCTTTTGCCTTTCCCTTCTTTGGGGGGCTGATCAGGGCTCTGGCTTGTTAAAGCCTCCCCCATCACATGGTATCCAATTAGCTCCCCCAGAAAGCCTGCTCCGGTCTTCCCTTCCCCCGGGCTCACATCCCTCACCTTTCTCCATCCCACTTGGCTCTGAAGTCTGCCACAGGCCAACCAGAGCCCCAGCAGATGTTTATGTTTTATGAATCAAATGGGAGCCCAAAGGATCAACCAAATACCGGCCCCACTGAGAGGTGGAGCGAGGCCATCTGACATCAGATGCGCAGAGCACCGCCCGTCCAGCAGGGCCGGGGCTTCCAGGGAGCAGAAGGAGGGCTAGATAATTAGCTGGCACAGTGGCTGAGCTGGCCCATTGCTCTGCCTTCGCCCGAACATACAGAGGCCATTTGTGGAGGCTCAGGGCAGTTGAGCGAGACCTTCCACAAGTCCACTGGCTGGCAGTCCTGGCCTGCAGTGGCCTCTGCTTGTGCCAGAGCACCATGTGGTACCCTGCCTGTGGCTCCTGGCACTGGAAGCAGCAGGCAGTTAAGGACCAGTACCATTGGTAGCTTGGGAGAGCCCTGGGGCTCATTAGACAGCCCTGCCCCCCACAGCACTGCAGGGCCAGGTAAGGAGAATGGATGCGGAGTGGGTGTATCGATGGAAGATCTAAGTTTCCACCTCAGCTCCGCCATTTTCTTCCATGTGCTGTTGGCTGGGCTGGTTTTTAATGTCTCTGAGGCTTGGTTTCTCCATCAGTGAGATGGAGATTATATTACCTACTCTTGGGGTCACTTCCATGATCAAATGAGAGTATGCTACGTCTGGGCTGGTTTTCCTCAAACCGGAACTTTCCCTGATCTGCCCCGTAGGCGGGGACCTGGCCCTGGAACTTGGGAGAAGGGGGTTTTTCCCTCCCTGCATCAATGTTTCCAGGCCCCTCTGGAAAGCCCTCAGTATTGCGGCTCCCATAACGGCCTCCCTTCGTCCCTTCAGCCTTGGGGTTACCTCAGGGTCCTCTGTCCGACTTGTCAGCTTACCATCACCTTGTAGCCAGTCCCCTTCCCTGAGTTCCTTCACATGTCAATGTCTGAGGTCCCTCTGTGTTCCTGGTTGGACCTTTGGCTGACAGAGTGTGTGAGCGTGTGACTGTGTCACACACTTCAAGGGAAACAGACATCCTGGGGATCTCATTCCACGAAGTACAAGGGGACAAGGCCTCTTCCTGGGCTTTTCTCACCCTGAGCTTCAGGCCTTGAACTTCAGCCACAAGGTCAGGATCTTCTTGGGCCAGTTGTCAATCTGAAACAATTTCTAGGGTTTTATAAGGACAGAAAAATGGGAGAAAAATGTATGTTCTTTTTATATTAGTTTAAAATATATCCAGTGGACTTCTGGTATGCCTTCTGCTGCTCTTTGCTAAGGACTGTCTAGGCAATGGGGTCTAGCCCAGAGGTCCCCAGCCCCTGGCCGAGGGCTGATACCAGTCTGTGACTTGTTAGGAACCAGGCCGCACAGCAGGAGGTGAGTGGCAGGCCAGCGAGTGAAGCTTTGTTCACATGTACTGTCTGAGCTCTGCCTTTTGTATACCCCCCCCACCCCACTGTCCCCCCCACCCCCACCCCGCACCCAGTCTGTGGAAAAATTGTCGTCCACAAAGCCGGTCCCTGGTGCCAGAAAGGTTGGGGACCGCTGCTCTAGTGTGTCTAGAGTCTCCTACATTCTGCTGACATTCTTCTACGTCTCCCTCTATTCCTGTTCCTCCTAAAGGAGCATCTTCTTGTTTCCCGGCCTTGTTCTCATCTCAGTGAGTGTGTGTGTCAGGAATCGTCTCCACTGTACTACTCAGGAAGTTGTCTCCATCACCCTCCTGCTCCGTCTATCCCGTGGTCTGCCCTGCCCTTAGTGCTGTTTCTCTCTATATGTCCTGTCTTCTTCTTTTTCTTCTTCATCTCCCCCACCCTCCAAAGACATTCATTGCTTTTTAGAAAGAGGGGAAGGAAGAGAGAGAGAAACATCTATGTGAGAGAGAAGCATCGATTGATTGCCTCCCACACATGCCCGGACCAGAGATCATACATGCCTGGACCTGGTACTGAACCTGAAACCTAGGTTTGTACCCTGACCGGGAATCAGAACTGCAACCTATTGGTTACAGGATGATGCTCCAACCCATTGAGACACACCGTCCAGGGCTGCCTCTGTCTTCTGATTCGGCTGTGCTGTGGAGGTGGGGAAGATTGTTCTCCACTCCTTTTGGCAGGAAGAATAATTTTCTCATTGAGGTCAGAATTGAAAATGGATTTCCCCATTGGGCAGAGAGAAGGAGGCCCACACTTCCCGTGTAGTGTTATTAATCGGCGCCCCTGTCTCAGGACAGTTCCTGCCTAACCGTTTCCTGCTGGTACTGTGAAGGATACAAAGCACTGTGGGAGCCATAATGTGCTGTCTATTTAATTATTATATTATGGGGGCCATCACTCATTATGTACTGAGTGACCTGCGTGTACTACGTGAGGAGAGGGGCCAGGGCTTGGGAGTTAGGATAGTGGTGTCCTGCTGGAGGGGCAGATCTGGTACCTCTATCCCACTCCCATCCCCATAGGCAGAATTGTTATTTCCTCTCAAACTGACAGGTCTTGAAAGGCATTCTTTACAGGTAAGGTTTCTCTCCTTCCCTTTGGTGGGATTTCATGGCATTTCTATTGAGAATATAATAACAAACAACATAGGCGCATCTCAAGCACCTCTGTGACCTCATAGATGACATTGGCACGAAAGTATAGAATTGGGAATCCTTAGGTTGCTACGTTTGCTCTACTCAAATCTCCTGGGGCACTGTCCTGCAACTTCAAAATCACCCCTTTCTCACATGGTCATCGATCCTAACAGGTAAGAGCTAGAACGGACTTTACTGCTCATACTGTTCAATGCCCTCATTTTTGCCCGTAAGAGACCTGAGATAGGCCGGCTGAGTGTGGCAGTATCCAGATGACAACCTGGCTTTCAGGGACTGTCCATCTAGTGCTCCTTCCAGGAGCCAACCCGGCAATTACAACCAACTAAAGCTTTTGCTGCCTCGATGGGTATGAGCCACATTCCACAGATGTGAATGAAGCTCAGCAAAGACTAATGGCTCACTGGGAAATGTCTACCTATGGGCTCGCTGGACAATGAACAACATGTGTACACATACATACACACACGTTTGCTATGAATTTTGATGATACAAAGGATGTGCAGCACACAATTTGCAAATGATAATAAAATATACAACACTCTGTTGTAAATTGCTTTGAACCCATTGATTCTGAGAATGCATTCAACAGAATGGTCTTGTTGATTTTTGCTGAGTTCTTGTACCTGTACCTGGTCGCAGTTGCTGAGTGAGCGCTCAGAAAATCCTCTTTGATTAAAGGGAAAACACTGCTTTTTCAGTTTTGATCATTAAAGAAAGTTTAAACCTGCATAGCAATCATTTAAAACATCGATGTTTCATGTTCCACAATTAAACTATGTACAACCTAGGCTTGCGACATAGCAGCTTGTGACATTTTGTTGTATGTTAACATGAAAAACGAAAGGGAAACCGCACAGACAGGCCGGAGCAGTGCTTGTTCATCAGTGACACAGGTGACTTTCCTTGGTTTTCAGATATGGAGAGATGTTTCCTCAAATGTCCGTGCTGTTTGCAGTGCAGTGGTAAGAGACACGACGCAATTTTAAGTTTAATCCTCACCAGTAACATTCCCCGTTACTTCTCCGAAGTCTAGATAATCAACAAAACAATAAATCAAATCCTGATTTCTAGCCTATGCTGCTTTCATAATGTAAACGTTTTCACCATGATCAATTTCAACGTCATTGAACTTGGAGTTGGCAAGACCCATGTGGCAGCACCTTGCCATACAGTATTTCCACTCTGCAGATGTAGTAGATGTAATCAACCTCGAAAGCAGATAATAGTATAATGTATAAACTAACTGGGAAGCAGTGGGTTATTACCTTTGTTTTTGAGGTAACTCATTTCATTGTAACATATAAATGTAATTTTGAATAATTAACAACTGGCTTGAAAAATTCCCGAAAACCTAGAATCTGCTCTCATGAACTGCTGGGAGCGGCCCCCAGCACACCACTTGAAGAAGGATGGGAGGGTGCTTCGCTTCCTTTCAGTGTGTGCCCAGGGCCACTGGGCTGAGAGGACCAGGATGATCGCCATCTGGGTAAGAAGGCTCGGGCATAACTCATGCTGAGAGACAGGGGGTGCATTGAAGACCATGGATCAGATCCCATGTAGTAGGTAACTAAAGGGGTTTTTTGGGGGGGGCATCTTTCAAAAACTACAGGAAGCAAATAGTTTTAAATATTATTCAAGGACATTTAAAGTGGGGACAGGAAAGAGATATAAAAAGGAGAAGAACGATTAATTTTTTAAATGTCCTTTATTAAGAAACTAATTTGCTGACAGGAAATCTCAGGCCTGCTCTCGTGGGCACTCCCTCCCTCGGACCAGCCACCTGCGTGCTGTGATGGACATCCTGCTGGGCCCTGCCCTTGGGTATTCCCTCTGTGAGGGCCTGACCTCTTACTGCTTTGGAAGGAGAGGATGAGATTACCAGAGCTTTGGATCCATTTTTGGATCAAATGAAAACGGCAGGCTAATCCTTAATGTATTCCTCTCCTCTTACAGATGCTGACCTCACAGGAGGGGTGGGGCTTCTGATCTCTCACTGTCCCGCCCCAGGACAGCGGCCGGAAGTCACATGCTGCTCCCGAGGATGGCGGCGCCCCCCTGACCTCCAGCACTCTTTGAGTCAGCAGCACTCTTTGAGCACCTGGTGCACCCACCTATCCCACCAGCTACAGCGTCGCCTCCCCTGTGAAGCCTTCAGGGAAGATGCCCCCAGGCAGTTACCCACTCCCTCCTTCTTTCCCCCACAGCCTCTGTGTTCATTTGCTGTATCTTTTGTTCACTTGTCTATGTCTCCCAGTGGTCTGTGGGCTCTTCAAGGGAGAGGATCTTCTCTCGCCAGTGCAGGGTTCACAACAGGTCTCAGGAACTCTCAGACCCCACATCACCTTGTTCAGTGATTCTCAAATGTGCCTACAAGCACTACCTGAAGAGTGGATTAGAATGAGCGTTCTCAGACCTCAGACCAGAGACCTTGAAACCTGGGTCTTTAATAAGACCACGTGATTCTGGTGCATGTGTGTTCACAAGCCACACTTTAAGAACTGCAGATTTGTTCAAACCTTTTATTTTATGTGGGGGAAACAGAGGGCTAGAGATTAAAGGACCTGCTTCAGGACCCTCAGCTACTTAATGTAATGGGACATGAGGGTGCTTTGAGATAAAGCCATCTTAAATTCTCACTAAGTGAATTACAGTCACATTGATGATTACTGTTAGGAATATTAAAAATAACTTGAACTAGCCCTGGCTGGGTGGCTCAGTCACTTGGAACACTGTCCCATGCACCTAAAGGTTGTGGGTTCAATCCTCAATCAGGGCACATACCTAGGCTGAGGTTTCAATCCCTGGTCACAGGCATCTCTCTCACATCGATGTTTCTCTCTCTCTCCCTTCCTCTGTCTCTAAAATCGATAAAAATATCCTCTGGTGAGGATATATGTCTTGAAATATATGTCTTGAACTAAAATCACTGCACACCACATGTTAAAGCAGAGACAAGACGCTCCACATTCCTATGCCTCTCCCAAAAGGGTCGGAATGTAGATGACAGAGGCGCCCCTCTCCTATTAATAGTAGTGTCTCCTTAGAGCTTCACGCGTCTTACTGCTGACATCAGAACAAATCCCTTGATGATTTCTGCCTCTAAATTGTAACTCACCTCAAGGCTGTCACAAGAGACCAACCACCACAGCTCTATTTCCAGCAGGGTGTCCTCCGCTCCACCTTCTGGTGCTTACAGCAGCAGACCCGGTGTCCAGGTGTCTGGTTCATGCCTATTTTTATGAGCAAATCCTTGTTTCATCTGTCAGTTGTTTGGCGAGTGCCGTGAGCGCCCGTTACTGCCTTGGGCAGCAGGTGCCACCTAGAGGGCCCTGTGACCACCACCTTGGCTTGGCAGGAGCGGGCAGCCCAGGCCCTGAGGAAGCCCTGCAGTTGCCCACTGAGGGTTCCACCAGCCTCTGAACGGCCCTGAAACTGCAAGGTCAGGGGAGGGGGCAGCTGGGGCCCTGGGGGAAGGACAGAAAAGGAGATCTGGCAGCCTCCTTTCTTGGGAAGATTCTGATAGGAAATGGGCAGGAACTCACTTTCGGCCACAAGGTGTCAGCAGTGGGCTGGCCAGGTGCCGGCTCCGTGCGCAGCCCTAGGAGGGAGGCCCCAGCGTACAGAGAGGATGTTTCGGGTTGTTCTCTGAAATCCCTTGTTCGGAGAAACTGCCTTTCTTATTAGTAGGGGTGCGATGATTAACTACCAAAAGACGCTCCCGCTGTCTTTCCTGCGAACTAACCCCTAGCCTCCATCTGGCGTCTTGACCAAGCTTCAACCGCAACCTGAAGAGGTCAATGCGGGCAGGCCTTGGGGGATAGCGCCGTGGAAAGCAGTGACGTGTGGAGTGTGGAGACAGTGGAGTGCAGGACTGTAATTTTTAACAGTTCGGACATAGTTCTGGCTTGTTTGCTTATTAGCTGTGAATTGGACGTCTGGGTGTGTTTCCTCATCTGTAACATGCCACATTCTTCATTTTTCAAATGGCAGCAGTCATACGATTGTATGCGCATTAAATGAGACAGATGATTTGCAGTCGGAGGCACTGCACACACAGGGGTGTGGTGGTTGAGGCTCACCTTTTGACCTGAGCTGTGTTCCAGAGCGTCCCCCAGATGGGAGGAGCAGACAGTGAAGCAGGAGAGGAGCCAGCTCCTGCCGGAGCTTCAAGAGCTCCTGATCTGGCCTGATAAAGTCATCTTCCAAGGAGGTCCTTCCTGGATGCCTTTCCAGGGCTGGTGTCCAAGCGGAAAGCTGGCAGTGGCCGCTCGCTCTTCTTCACTGAGCCTGCTTTTCCATACTGGAAGAAGATGAAATAAATGCACACTTTAGAATGTGAGGTTTTTTTCTTCAGGACACTGTCCCCCATGGTGGAGTGAGGGAGAAAATACTAGATGAAGTCAGGGTATAACTGAGTCACACACTGATTCATAAATCATGGAATGAAATGAGGTGTTTTTTCCACTGGTGGGACTATTTATTATGGCCTTGATGGCCAGAGCCCAAGGTGGAAGAGGCTTTGGTTCCTGAGCAATAGAAATAGCAAGAACCAATTTTCTCCATTGCTCCTCTTTCAAAAACACAGAACGCCGCGGATGTCGAAATGCATCCCAATCATAGGCCTGACTTGGCTCTTCTCCTCATCACCCCATTGGGATAAATGGGGACTGAGGCCCAGACCCTGCCATCCTGGGGTGACAGCAAAGAGCTGAGGCAGTTCCTCTGCTTAGTGCTCTGCGGAGTTTTTCCTGCGGCCCATTTCTCAATGAAAATATCCCATGAAATATCCCAAAACTCCCATGGGGCTTTGACTGGACTTTTGCTAGGTTACATGTTAATTTGTGGAAAAGTGACCTCTTTGTGATACAGAGTTTTTCCTTCCATAAATATGGTGTATCTTTTCATTTATTCAATTTCTGTTTTATATCTCTTAATAAAAAAAATGTTTCTTCGTTAATACTGTGCACATCTTATGTTAGATTTGTTCCTGGATAAATTATAGCTTTTTGTTACTTCTGTAACGGTATCTTTAAGAATACCTACATTTTCTAATTGTTGCCTGCACATAGGCAAATATTTGTGTGTGTGTGGACTGATGGCAATGGACTAGAGCTTTCTTAGTTCTGATAGCTTTTAGGTTTAGTTTTTCCTTTTTGATCCTGAATGTTTTGTTTCTTTTTGTTTTCTTACGATGCTGATTAGCAATCTGAGGTCATCCTGCTACTCATCCTGACTTTAAGAGAAATAGTTGTTTGCATAAATGTTGCATTTTGTAATAGTTTTAGGTTTACAGGAAAGCCGCAAAGACAGCACACGAAGTCCCAGCGCTCTTCACCCAGTCTCTCCCATTGTTGACATCTCACAAACCCGTAGCACCTATGTCAAAACTAAGACAGGTTTCGACTGAACTGGTACAACAATATTAACTGAATTCCAGGCTTTATTCAGATTTTGCTAGTTCTTCTACTGACGTCCTTTTCCTGTCCCAGGATCCAGTCCAGGAGGCCACATGGTGTTTGGTCATTACATCTCCTTACTGTCCCCCAGTCAATGACAGTTTCTCATTTTCACATTCTTGACAGCTTTTAGGTGTTCCGTGGTCCATCCCTCAGTTCTGGGTTTGCTGATGATTTTCTCATGATTAGCCTGGGGCTGTATGTCTTTCGGGGATAAAACCAGAGAGAAGTGTCCTTCTCATACTCTCATGTCAGGGGTGCCCCCTGTGAACATAACTTAGGCTGGTGAGCTTCGCCCCGGCCACCTGACCACGGCAGTGGCTGCCAGGTTTTTCCACAATAAAGTCACCCCCACGCTCCTTGCCTTTCTATTTTCTATTCTTTGGCAGTAAGTCACTGTTCTATCCCACAGAATGTTTACGTTGGTTGTCTGTAATTCTTCTATAAGGAAGACTTGTCCTTTCTATGTATTTGGGTTTTTTAAACATTTAACCGCTTATTTATAACAGTATGGACTCATGCTTATTTACTTTGGGATATGCTATGTTATTTATTTTGTTGCTCCAATTGTTCCAGCTTTAGCCGGGAGCTCTTTCAGTTTGGCTCCCATGTCCCCTTGACACCCCACCTTTTGTTTTGGGCATTCCTCTCCTTTCTGGCAACATAAGATGCTCCAGGCCCATCTTGTATTTTCCCTGCCCTCACACTAGAGTCAGCCATTTCTCTGGAGGTCTGGTTCCTTTTATTGGAGAATGGAATTTAGAAACCAAGATCTGTGTCATCGGTGTGCTCATTACAATGGAGCATCACTGCTTCTAAGCCTTTCAGCAGACATAGCTTAGAAGTATACGTACGTACACTAACCAATGTATACACACATGTCCATATTTATAT
>VMDR010007461.1:0-40429 GCA_007922815.1 Macrotus californicus | reverse complement strand
AATAATTCTCAACTAAACCCAGGGGAAAAAGAAATTTATTTAAAACTGATTTTTCTTCTGTGAAACTACAAGTTTACAAGTGAGGAGAGAACTGCCCATGCCCGTGCCTCCCCCCCACCCTCCACCCATCACAATCCCAACTTGCCCTCAGTCCTGCCCAGATGTTTGATGGGTGGGGTTCACGGTGACAGTCTTGTGAGTCTTGATGTTTGAGGGCCAGGGATAGGGCAGTGATTTTACTTCACCCCCATACTTGGCTTTTTGCACCCTCCTCTCCCCACCCTCATGATTTTGGACTGAGAAAAAAACTATTTCAATGGGGAAATTGAGGGAGATACAGACACAAGCACCCCAACCCACACTTCGGAATAACCCCTTCCCCATTCTTCCCCTCCAATCTGCAAATAGTAGCTAAAAAAAATTTAAAGACATACCACAGGGGAAGGTGGCATTTCTTCAAAATTACTGCATCTAGCCCTGCCCGAGTTGTGGGAAGAGGGAGGAGAGGCCAGCCACAACACGCCCCAGAGGCCCTCCACACCAAATGCGGTGGGGATCTGCTTGAGCAAGCAAGAACACCTGGGACTTACAAGCAAAGGAGAATACCTAAGTGATTTTAGGGGGGCAGGCTTGGTGACCTGCTAAATGTACTTCCTGATGGATAGGCCTGGAGCCAGGTGGGCCTCTTCCCCAGTTCTGTATGTTCCCCTCTCTCTTACCATGACCCCTTTGGCTATCACCCCTAATATGGGAAAGCAAGAAATTAAGAGAAAAATCAACATATAGAAAATACCTACTTCCTCAAACTAAAATGAAAATTAAGAAACAGAACAACAAAAAACCCAAACCAAACAAACAAATAATGGATCCCAGGGTTTCTTTTTCTTTCCTAAAAAAAAAAAAAAAAAAAAGAAAAAGAAAAAAATAATTCAACCCCCAAACCCAGTCAGTTCCCTAAAGTAGCAGAAACTCCCTCCGAGGTAGATATCTGAGTCAGACACTTGTCCACCGAGCTAGTCTATTGGTTTAAGATGAGCTGCTTATGAGGTAATAAAGCTGTCTGGAGGGACAGGGGGTGGGAGGCAAGGGGGCATGGCCCAGGTCCTTTGTCCAGAAGTTGTATCCCCATTTTTGGCACCTCTGGTAGGCAGGGCAAGGCTGGCGTTCTCCACAGATCCCAGAGCAGATAAGCGGTGGGGGAGGGAGAATGGGTGAAACCAGAGAGAGAGAGAGAGAGAATACTTGTGTATGTCTGTATGAGAAAGGGATCTGAAAAATAGGATTCTGGGTGTGTGTGTAAGAAATGGGGAGATTAGAGGCTGAAAAAAAGGAAAAAGGGGGAGACGGACCCCACTTTCCCCTTAGGGAATCGCATTTCCTTGCCATGTAAGTGACACCCCCAGCACTGAGTCTGGTGAGGGAGGGGACGACCCCATTTGCCCTTCTCTGCCTTGTGCTTCTCCTGTGTCGGGGATTTGTCCTCGGGATGCCTTCGTCCTCTTCGAGAGTCACCTCGTGAGCCCCCAACCCTGTGGCCCTGAGGGGTGAGATCAGTTGGAAGTGTCAGAGTGAACGCTCCCTGGTTCCTCTGTTGGGGATGTCACTGAGGACGGAGTCACAGCCTCCTGCCAGCCGCCATTTGCCTGGAAAAAGACAGACAGCTGGAATAGGGCTATGAAACCTAGTGTGGGGGGCAACATTGCCAGGAAGAAGGCCTTCCTGTCCAGGTGAGAGGTGGAAAGAGGGGGCTTCAGGGATCCACTCACCCTCATTTCCCGAGGGCTGTACATCTGGCCTCCCCCGAGGTTTTCCCCATAGCCCCCTGGTCCCATTGAGTGTCGGAGTGATTCCACCTGTGGGCAGCAAAGGAGAGTATGGTGCAGTGAGAGGCCTCAAAAAAAGGAAAAAAAAAGTCTTGTATCCTGAAGGGAGGGAAAACCAAGTCTGGGGAAACCCTACTCAAGGGGAGATGGGCCATCTGACCTGGGAAGCAGAGTACGAATCTCCGTTGAGCCCGGGTACCCCCAGAAACATGTCTCCGGATCCTGAGAGACTGAAAGAGCCTCCAGAGCCTTGGGAGAGCAGAGAGGGAATTAGGAAAATGTGCAACAGCCTGTGATGGCAAACAGGAGACATACCATAACACTGTTTCCCAAAAGCCCTCTGAGCTAGCTCTGTGGGAGCGTGCCGCTGTGCACAGGTTATCCGTACGACAACACTGCAACCCCCCGAAGGGTCAGGCTGCTTCCATGCCTCCCCTGGCCAGTTGCTAGAAGAAAGGCAAAGATGTGACTTGGCTGGAGCGGCCTCCTCACCCCATTTCAGCTTGGTCTCTCTCACCTCTAGAAGTCCCCACTCTATGATCCTGCCTAGATAGAAAGTCAGAACAAAAACAGGAGGTGTGCAAAGCAGCCAGCCAGGGTGGCAGCAGGGTGTACCTGCAGAGGAAGGGGGTGTTGGGGAGCTGGTGCGGCTGTGGCCTCCCTGGGTGACTGACACGGCAGTCTTGACGGCGTAGATATTTGCCTCCTCTTGGAACTTTCCAATATTTTTCTTATAGCGAATCCGCTTGTTGCCAAACCAGTTGGAGACCTACAGCATGTTGGGCAGAAGAGGGTCAGTTGGAAACTTTTCCCTCTGTACGGCCCTCAGTCAATAGGATCGGAGAGGTTTTTGCCAGAAAGCTCCTCCCCAATACCTGAGAGACAGTGATTCCACACTTCTTGGCGAGCTCCTCCTTAGCTTCCTCACTGGGATACGGGTTACTCAGGTGGGAGTAGAAATACTCATTGAGGACCTCAGTGGCCTGTTTGCTGAAGTTGCGGCGTTTTCGTCTAGAGGAGGGAGTAGGGTGGTCGTGAGGTGGGCGTTGCTGTCCCAGGAAGGCCTCCATGTTGCCTAACTCCAGAGGGTGCCATTGTCCTGGAGCTCGGTGTTGTGCTACTCAGTGGCCAGGGGCTTGGAGTGGAGAAGAATGGGAAGGAGCCCAGTGCTGGGGGCAGGCCCAGGCCCCTGGGCCCCACCTGGCATCCAGGAAGCGAGAACGCAGGATCATGACGGCCTCACAGGTGCTCTGCTTCAGCTGCATCTGGATGGCACTGAACTTTCGATGGATGATGCTCACCATACGCTCCATCTCCTTGGGTGCCACTGGCCGTGTGCGGCTCTGCTCCCTCAGCAGGTTCATGACGTGGGTTGTGAACTCATTACATGCCTGCAGTGGGGGCCAGAGGGCTGTGAGGAGTTTGGCCTTGGGATTTCCCCCGAGGGATCTCCCTCCACCCACTCCAGCCTCCTCTCCTCACCTGCTCATACTTCTCCAGCTCCGAGTGGTAGATATGGCGAATCTGAGCAAGTTTGCTGCGATAGTCTGAGTGTTCGATGGAGTTGTCAGGGGACATGCCGCCCCCGGAAGCTGCAGCGGCTGCAGCTGCTGCCGCTGAGCCCCCCCCTTTCTCAGGCCCAGCCACACCCTCTGCCAGAAGCATATTGTCCAAGCGCATCAGCTGAGGGTCCACTGGCTCCTCCTCCTGGGAGCTTCGAATGCTGAGGCCTAGTACATGAGTGAATGGACTTAGGGACCCCCACACCCAGTTCTCAGCCCTCCAGGTACCACCTAGAGACCCAAATTTCTTTGGTTCCCTCCCAGTCCCCCTGGCAACCTCCCTGACCCCCACTTTCCTCAAGGCCCAAGTTGTCAAAGTCTTGGCCTGTGTGTGTAGTGAACAGGGCTCCATCCCAGGAGATGAAGAATCAGAGGAGGACCCACATACCAGTTTTCTCCTTGATTTCACACAGGACGCTAAAGAGAGCGGGCTTCATTCGGTGGCAGTTTAGGGCATGTTTCCTTGGGAGGGACGGGAGAGAAAAGTTGTGCTACAGAAACAGGTGGGAAGCATGAGGGTGGGGAGCCTGGGAACAAGGAAGGTAAAAAAGGGGCTGGGGCGGAATGGAGTCGGGGGTTCTTGGGAAGAGATAAGCTCGGAGAGGCGTGGAGATGTGGGAAGCTGCTTGGCTTCAGGCCACAGAGGGAAGGTGGAGGCAGCAGGCTAGGGGCTGTAGGAGATGGTCTAGAAGGATGCAGAGGGGGACTTTGGGGGTGACTGCAGACATGAGGGTGACTAGGTAGATTTCAGAAGACATGGAGACTGGGGAGAAAAGTCAGAGTTTGAGGTGCCATAGAGGGGTTAGGGGTGCCAAATTAAAGTAGGACATTCAGTAGAGATGTGTGTGGAGGATCCTGGGACTGAGCAGGGGTGAAGCATGGGTGAGGACTCTTGGAGGCTGGGCCATGGTGGAGAGGAGTGGTAGGAACTCTGGGGAGGGGTATGGAGGTCCCCAGGCCTGCAGAGGAGTGGGATGGGCTGGGTAAAGAGTTAGGGAAGAAGACAGCATAGCCTTTTCTTAGTCCGGGAGCCAGAAGGGGGCTCTGGAGATGGAAGGATGTTCCAGGGGAGTGTGGGGGCTCAGTCAGGGGTTAGGAGAGGGGGATGAGACCACCTGGGTTCCCATCTTTAAGGTTTCAGGGCCTGGGAGCAGGAAGGTTATCTCGGGGCTTCCGGGAGTAAAGAGAGAAGAGAACCGTAGGATCCTGGAGAGGTCGTGGAGTTGGGAGGGGGGGGGCGCTCCCAGAAGACTCAGAGCTTGTGAATGGGGCTTCTGCTGGGTCTGTGTGGGGTCCCGGGGTGGGGGCACTCACTTGGCCTGGGCCTCGTCCAGGCTCTGGTCGGTGATGGTCATTATCTGCTGCAGAATGTCCCCGATGTCTTGCTTCCCTCGGCCTCCCGGGACCCCCCCGCTACCCCCACTGGGGTCTCCGCCACCGGGAGGCTCGCCAGGGCCCCCGGGCTCCCCACCCACCAATCCCAGGCCCCCCCGGCCCCCGCCTGGAGGGGGCGGCCCCAGCAGACGCTCGTCCATAGTTGGGGGGGCCTGAGGCCCCCTCCCTTCTCCACCCCTCCCCCCGCCTTGTTACTTCCCCCCCGCCCAAACTCGCTGGGGCCGCTGCTCCCTCCGCCCCAATCTCCGCTGGTCTCCCCGTCTCTCGGCTCCCCTGAGGGTTCACCCCGGCCCTGAAGGGAGACCTAGGGTACCGGCTGGGTCCCCACAGGAGACCCCGGCCCCCGGCGGCGGAGAAAATGGAGCCGGAGAGAGAGAGGAGGCCCAAGCGGGGGTGTGTGTAAGAGAGAGGGAGGAGGGAGAAGGGGGGGGAGCGAGGGAGGGAGGCTGGGGGAGGGGAGGCGGGGAGGAAGAGGAGGGGAGAAAAGAGGAGAAACTGGGAGGAGCTGGGGGCGGAGAGAGACATGGAGGAACTGAGACCGAGTGGAGGAAGGGAGAGGGAAGAGGGGACGCGGGGAGGATACTAACCCATCGGAAAAAACATGGGGAGGCCCGGAGGCTGGACTTGTGCGGCCTGGGCCCGGGGCGTGTTGGGGGCGGGGGTCCTGATACCAGGGTTCTGAATCAGGGATCTAGGTGATCTGGACTTCGGCTGCTGGAATGCCTGGGTTCACAGACAGCTCAGTTCATATTTCTTGTCCTAATGACTCCCCTCCCTGTTCTACTTAATTAAAATCAGGAGAGGGGGTGGGGGGGTAATTAGGAAGGTCTCCAGCCGCTGCTTAATAAGCCAGTAATTAACCAGCCAAGGAGGGAGCTGGCCTCGGGCCAGACTAGGGAGAGAGGCAGCCTCAGGCTTCGCTGCCCTTCCCTCCGCCCGCAGCCCCAGATAGCAGTCTTCAGTCCAGAGGGGAATTACATTTATTCATACAACCGAAACATCAGACAGACGCGGAGCAGCAGTGGAGGGGGACGGTGGTCAGGGCTGTGTCCATGCACAGCCTGTAGGCCCCTGGTCCTGGGAGGTCCTGGTTGGGGCGGTGGGAGAATAGTCTTTACCTCTTTGTGGTGCCCACCCTCCCTTTCTTCTTTTTGGGAAAGAGGGTGGAAGTGTCCCTCAGGTCACAACCTTAGGAGATTGGCCTTTTCTTGGGAATTGGAGGCCTGAGCCCTCGGATCCTGCCTAGTGGCTTGACTACTGGGGGTGTCCCCGCAGCTCAGGACCAAGACTCTGAGCCACTCCTTGAAATCCGAGTAGTGATGGGATGTCCTTCGGTGGCTGGGATCCTCTCATTGCCTCGAGCTCCCATGTACTCAGGGAGAGACTTAAATGACTATCCTACCTTGACTGTTCCCAGGGTTTGAGGACTTTCACCACCTCCACTTCCCAGGGAGTGTGAATAAGGGCCATGAATATTGAGATTTCTGCTGGGTCCAATCTCCGGCACCCCTGCCAAGCAGGGTTGAGGGCATGCAGTGGGCTGCCCAGCTTTGAGCCTCAGGAGTGAGTGCCAAGGGACTGGTGGGGACTCAGCACGTGTGTGTGGGGGGCCGGGACCTTTGTTCTTCCATTCTACCCCCACCCTGAACTCTCAGCAGCAATTCCAGGAGCTCCTGCCCCCCTGGCGGTAGGGGAGGCTCTGACCGCTGGGCTTCCATCCGCTGGCTCTGGAGGAGGGTAAGGAGGGAAAGGTGCTGGTGAGGTTCTAAGAGGAGCAGGCCTCGAAGAGCCAGGACTGGTTTGAGGGGCATATGATGGGAATAGGGAGACTAGGGCCTGGGGAGGGAACAGATACAGATACCTGGGGGGAAGGAGGGCCCCAAAGAGAATAGGGCCAAGAGACCAGGAAACCTGGGTCTTGTCTCCTGGGTGTATGTGTGTGTGTATGGCAGGGGATATCTCACCTGGTGACTGAGGATGGTGCTGTAGAGCTGTTCTCTGTCCTCAAGAGGCCAGGATGGGACTGGGCCTAGTCTTGGGGGATTGTGGGGGGCTTGGAAGGTGGCCCTCTGCTCCTCTAAGCGACGGGACTGAGCCTCAGCCACCAGGTCCAGAAGGAGCTCAGTCTGCAGGGAGAGCAGGGAGGCCGAGCGGCGTCCCAGGGCTGAGAGAGGAGGGGGAGGGCTCAGAGAAGTTGGTAGGGGGTGAGGATGGGGACTGGGACAGACAGAGTGAGGTGATTAGGGAGTGGTGCCCAGAGGTAAGGGGGTACAGTGGGGAGTCCAGAGGAGGTGAGGAAAAGGCCCATGATGGAATGGACTCTGGTAATGGGATCAGGAAAGATCTGGGCACCAGGGTCAGGGATCTCCCTGGGTAGGGGGGTGGTGGTACCTGAGAGGCGGGTCCCTGGAGGAGGGGTTGGAGGAGCAGATCGCCAAGGCCGAGTGGTGGTGTTCACAAGGGGCCAGCTGTGCTCATCCTGATGGGGTGCAAGACATCCATTGCACTCAAGCAGGGGTGGGGTGGGCAGGGGTCTAGGCCAGTGGCCTATTTTTTTTCTCCCTGTGTCTCTGTCTTTGTCCCTGTCCCAGTGTGCCCAAGCCCTTCCAAGTACCCTGAGTCCACCATCACTAGGTCTCTGCTCAGATCCTCTAAACTCCCTTTCTCGCAGGGTCAGCCTCCCCCACCGGGTGCCAGCTCACCTGCTCACCATCCTCTTCTTCCTGGGGTCTCTCAGCCTCCATCCCCTGGAGGGGAGAAACCAACGGGGGGAGGGGTAGCAAGGATTTGGAGGAGGGCTGAGCCCTGAGTTCCTGAGGGGTGTGGGGGCTGGAAGGGGTGGGGGTGAGCCAGGGGTTGGATGTCTGGGTACTAAGCAGGAAGCTGGGTTCCTGGTCAGCCCCCCCATGGCCCCGCCCATCCCTGTCAACTTCCTCCAGTTCTCTTTTCCCACCCAAACTGCTTGCTCAACCTCTCTCTCCCCAGGGGAGCATAGAGACTGTGAAAAGCTCCTCCAGCACAGTAGTGGAGGGGTTTCAAGGTGGGCAAGAACTCATGACCTTCTTATCTCCAGGGCCTCAGTAGATGGCCCACCCCCTCCGTTCAGCTCTATCCCCTCCTCCCCTTCAGCTCTGTCAACACAGGAACTAGCTGCACGGGAAGTGGTTTCACTCCTCAGAACCCTCACCCCCAGGTCCCTTCTCTCCCTAAGATGGACCCTGACATAGGATTCTGCCTTCCACGCTTCCTAGCCTTATCGGGACTGGGACAGGCATGGTTCCAGTGGGAAGCAGGGGTCAGATCCAGGGTTGTCAGACCATCAAAGGTATACAGATACCCCGCTAGTGCTGGGTCCAACACAGAGTGAGTGTCCATTAAATGTGCTAAATAGTTAACCCTGCCCTCTAGGTGCTTGGTCTATTCAGCAGACAAGATACGCACCAAGTGTGAGGCGTGGGTCGGGGGACCTTTCCTGGTCGGGAATGAGGGATATAGAAATGAAAAAGAGAGAGGACCACCTCCCTGGCTTGGTCCTTGATCTGTGCTGATCAGGCTGGCTGTCACCAAGGTGGACACAGACAAGGTGGACACAAGCACAACAGACATTTGGGACCTCTACATGGAAACCTGTCATAGTAGAGTGTTTACAGCTGAGTGACTTCAAACACAAAATGTGATGAAGGGCTCTGATTCTGCCACCTAATGCCTTTCAATCTTAACCAAATAAAATCTGTGCCTCAGTTTCCAAGAGTAAAATGGAGATTCGGTAGACCTAATAGTTGATGTGAGGGTGAAATGTGACAAAGCATTTGGCATAATGAATGCTCAATAAATGGTAGTTATTACAAGGCATGTCATGAAAGTACCGTGGGTTTGGTTCCAGACCACAATAAAGTGCTTATCACAATAAAGTGACACATGTTTTGGTTTCCCAATGTGTATGTTCACAACTATACTGTAGTCTATTAAGTGTGCAATAGCATTGTCTTAAAAATAATGAACAAAAAAATGAACATACCTTAATTAAAAATACTTTATTGCTAAGAAATGCTAACCATCACTTGAGCCTTTAGTGAGTCACAATCTTTTTGTTGCTAGGTCTTTGTTTTCAATGATTTTAATATGATATGATTTCGATGTTAATGAAGACATACCTGCGAAGCACAGCAGAGTGAAGCACAAGAAAGTGAGGTATGCTTGTACAATATTAGCTTTCAAAATGCCTCAAGCCTTCATGTCTCAGGTTCATCACCACCACGAAAGAGGTGAAGCTACACTGCTGAAATGTGGGTTGTTTGAGATGTTCTCTCTAACTTCCTTTACCTAACTTGGGCCCTTGGGAGTCTCCTAAGTGGCTGAAACTAAATGCTGTTGGAAGATGGACAAAGGGTCTAGTGTGTGGCTTCTCCTTGGGCTACTATAGACTCTTGCTTTCAGATGATACCCTAAATTAACATAGGACCTTCAAGTCTTATTCTTGCTCTTAAACTATACTGAAAGTCTCCATCCAAATAGAACTTGGGCCCTGGTTCGTGTAGCTCAGAGAATTGAGTGAGGGCTGTGAACCAAAGTGTTGCTGGTTCAATTCCCAGTCAGGGCACATGCCTGGGTTGTGGGCCAGGTCTCCAGTGGGGGCCACATGAGAGGCAACCACACATTGATATTTCTCTCCCTCTCTTCCCCTGTCTCTAAAAAATCAATCAAAACCTTAAAAAAAAATCAGAACCTTTAAAATTAAGTGAAAAAATATTTAAAAAATACAAATAGAACTTGGGAAACAAACTTCTGAACAGGCTATGCAGTCCCATCTTTTTTCCATGGCACTCCCCCACTCTTCACAAGTGGGTAACACTACATCAGTGTTATCTGGTGGCAGATTTGGGGTTCTTAAATAGAGAGAGCAGTGGCTAGAAGAGTGGTGCTTCATCCCTGCAGTGATTCATTGCAGGGTAGTGAGAATGCAAGGAGTCCTGGGCTGGAGTGGCCCTTGGCACTCCCCCCACCCAGCAGCTGCAATGCCTGACACATAGCAGGTACTTAATAAGTATTTGTCAGCTGTTTGTAGATAGTGGGAGTGACATAAAGGCTGCCTTTGGGAACCAAAGACAGATAGGAAAGAACATTTACATCCTATTTATCTGTAGCTCTTGGGTCTAGTTCAGGGTAGTTGGTCCACTCCACTCCACCCTCCTGTGGCCCCTCACTCTTACTTTCTGGGGGAGGGACTGGGCGTACTTCATCCCAGCACCCTAAACCCTTTGCGGGGCTTCATCTTCTCCATGTGGGAGATGACAGTTGTGAGTGGACTTACAGTCATTTTGGGAGAAACGCTATATTTCCAATCATCTACTCTTGGGGCTCTGAGAACTTTGAAATTTGGAGAACTTCCAGACGCCCACTTAATGGGTACTCACTTTTAGAATCCCACCCTGCTATTAGCCTTCCACTTTTGACCTTCGCTTACTGCACTTAAAGTTATTTATTACTCGGTGGGATGGGGGATCCCAGGCAACTCGAGATCCCCGATCCCGGGACGGAGTAACGCAAGAAGGTGGAATGGGAGTGTTGGAAGAGAGATCGCAGGCTCCCAGGGCCAGTCAGCTGAGGCCACACCCTCGCTCCAGGATCTTCCGCGCACTACAGCTGGGTTGGGCCTCTGCCCACGCACGCCTGCGGAAAACCACCCGCCACGGGGTGGAACTCCTCCAGATTCTCCTTTCGATTGGCTTTGGCACTGCGAATAGGCTTCGCCCCCCTGCGCGGCCAAGTCTACCGACAAAGTTCGGCTTTGCCCACTTGCTCCGCGCGGGACTGCTCCCGCTGACAGCATCCGGCAGCGCAACAGTGCCCGGCCCCGCGGCGGCAGGCCTCGCGACGCGGGCCGCACAGGCGCGAAGGCTGTCTCCCGGGGCGCCGCGTGGCCTGGTGACGCGTCCCTGGTGGCCCCGCCCCCTGAAGCAGAGTCAGGAGAGCCCAGGGGTGGCGCTGGCGGGCGGTGTGCGCGAGCGCTAGTTCGGTCTGCTCCCGCAGTCCTCCGGCCGCCCCCGGCCCCAGCAGCAGCTGGAC
This sequence comes from Macrotus californicus, assembly GCA_007922815.1. Lineage (NCBI taxonomy): Eukaryota > Metazoa > Chordata > Mammalia > Chiroptera > Phyllostomidae > Macrotus > Macrotus californicus. The sequence continues at coordinate 29,583 of VMDR010007461.1, read as the reverse complement.
TGCCTCCCCCGCCCCTTCTCGCGCGGCCAGGCACAGCGGCGTCTGCTCCTGCGGGCGGAGAAGCCGCCAGGAGCTCGGTCAGGGAAGGCCACACCCACGGGACGGGCCCTTCAGGACTCCGCCTACTTGACTGCCGTTTTCCCCTCTGGTGTGGGGGAATTGCCGAGCTTTCCACCTCTCCCGCGCCCATTTCCTTTTTTTTGTAGGGAGTCCTCCACTCGCTCTAACCCTGTCGTCCTGGGCGTCTTTATCGGCTCCGGCTTGGAGAAGCGAGCGGGCGGCTTGGGCGTTGCCCAGTACAGAGCGGTTTTTCCTGGGGAACAACGTGGGAGGTTGTCACCCTGAATGTGGGGTCAGACACCTGGGTTCCCTTTTCCCAAGGATTCTGCTCTTGGGGGAAGGGCTATTCGGGACGTGGGGTCCTGTGTCCCTCAAACGCGGAAGCAGAGTCCGGGTGACCCGCCTGGCTGGAATTGTCCCTGGTGACGTCACCGACGCTCGGACTGGACAATGGGGCATTGTTCTGGGGTCGTTGGGACCCGGAGAGACCTCCATCTTCTCACAGACACTGCCCGCCCCATCCCAGTTTATAGTGGACTAGGATGGTGTGGTCATTGAGGATGACAGGGGAAGACACGTGCTCTGCTGTCCCCGAATTGCAGATTCACCACCCTGACATCAGGGTGGGAAGGTATCCACCCCCCCCCCCCTCCAGTTGTTCCTCTGCGTTCCCTTATTTTTACATTTTACTTCACATCCCATCTACTCAACTTCTCTATAGCTCATCAGTCCTCCCACCCCCAGATCCATACCCCATTTATCTCTGGCTCCTACATCTGCTTGGGCTGCAATCAATTTTTTTTAAAATATACTTTATTGATTATGCTATTACAGTTGTCCCATTTCCCACCCCCCCCTGCCCTGCACATCCCCTCACCTCCACACACTTCCTCTTTAGTTCATGTCCATGGGTCATATATATGAGTTCTTTGGCTTCTGTATTTCCTATACTATTCTTAACCTCCCCCTGTCTATCTTCTACCTACCATTTAGCTTCTTATTCCCTGTACATTTTCCCCCTCTCTCCCCACCCACTCCCCTGATGATAATCCTCCATGTGATCTCCACTTCTGTGATTCTGTTCCTGTTCTAGTTGTTTGCTTAGGTTGTTTTTGTTTCTGTTTTAGGTCCAGTTGTTAGTAACTGTGAGTTTGTTATCATTTTATTGTTCCTATTTTTGATCTTCTTTTTCTTAGATAAGTCCCTTGAACATTTCATATAATAAGGGCTTGGTGATGATGAACTCCTTGAACTTGACCTTATCTGGGAAGCACTTGATCTGCCCTTCCATTCTGAATGATAGCTTTGCTGGATAGAGTCACCTTGGATGTAGGTCCTTGCCTTTTATGACTTGGAATACTTCTTGCCAGCCCCTTCTTGCCTGTAAGGTTTCTTTGGAGAAATCAGCTGACAGTCTGATGGGCACTCCTTTGTAGGTTACTGTCTCCTTTTCTCTTGCTGCTTTTAAGATTCTCTCTTTATCTTTCATCTTGGGTAATGTCATTATGATGTGCCTTGGTGTGTTCCTCCTTGGGTCCAAATTCTTTGGGGCTCTCTGAGCTTCCTGGACTCCCTGGAAGTCTATTTCCTTGGCCAAATTAGGGAAGTTTTCCTTCATTATTTGTTGAAATAAGTTTTCAATTTCTTGGTCTTCCTCTTCTCCTTCTGGCACCCCTATGATTCGGATATTGGAACATTTAAAGACATCCTGGAGGTTCCTAAGCCTCTCCTCGTTTTTTTGAATTCTTGTTTCTTCATTGTGTTGTGCTTGAATGTTTCTTTCTTCTGGTCCACACCATTGATTTGAGTCCCATTTTTCTTCCCATCCCTGTTGGTTTGCTGTACATTTTCCTTCATTTCACTTAGCCTTTTATTTTGCCTTCATTTGTTTATCTAATTTGTGACCAAATTCAACCAAGTCTGTGAGCATCTTGATTACCATTGTTATGAATTGTGCATCTGATAGGTTGGCTATCTCTTCATCACTTAGTTGTATTTTTTTTCTGGAACTTTGATCTGTTTTTTCATTTGGGCCATTTTTGTTGTCTTGGCGCGCCTGTTATGTAGTAAGGGGTGGAGCCTTAGGTGTTCACCAGGGCGGGGCAACCCATGCTGCTGCGTAGTGATGCCGTTTATGGGGGAGGGGACCAAGAGGGAACAATGGCACTTGCTCCACTCTCTGTCGGTTTTCAGTGACTTTCCCTGCTACCCACAGTCAAATTGGGCCGCTCTGGTGCTGATTCTGGCACTGATTCCCAGGTGGGTGGGCTTGTGTATGCTCTAGGACCCTGTGGGTCTCTCCAACACACTCTCCTGTGAGTCCGGGAGTTTCTCCCACTGCCGCCGCCTCCACCCCCACAGGAGCTTTCAATCAGAGGCTTTCAGGCTTTATTTCCCCGCGCTGGAACTCTGGGTTGTGGAGTTTGTCTCGCTCCCCAGTTGTTCCTCCTGGTTTATCCACACGAGGGAGTGGGACGCCCAGTCCGCAGTCCACCTCTCCCGGCCCACTGCGCCTTTCCTCGATCTGCCAACCGCCCCACGCACGTGAGTCCTCTCCGCCCGGTCCGTCTCCATCCCTCCTACCGGTCTGGATGAAAGTTTCTTAAATCTTTAGTTCCTTGGTTGTTGGGCTTCCATACAGTTTGATTTTCTGTCAGTTCTGGTTGTTTTTTGTTTTAAAATTTGTTGTTGTCCTTCTTTTGGTTGTGTGAGGAGGCACAGTGTGTCTACTTATGCCTCCATCTTGGCCAGAAGCTTCCAATCTGCAATCAGTTCTTCAACCAGGTCCTTCACTGCCAGCCTGGCGGCCAGCATCAGCACCATGGTTCCATCCTCTGTCCTTGCATCCACTGTGGTCTGTCTGCTGTGGAGTAGAAGCTGGGGAGGGGGCGGGGCAGGCAGGGCCAGTGACCCCTGTTATGTCCTGGGCTGCTAGCTCAGGGCCGTCACTCTGTTAACTACCTCCCAATCCATATTCAGTCATCTGTTTCTCTTTCAGGTCCCCATCTCATATCACCTTCCTCTTTGCCAAACCCTAGAGAATGCTTTTGCTCAGCTTTGATTCCAAATTAGGTCCCTGTTCTCTTCAGTGACTCCAGTGTGCACTGACCTGGCAGACCTTCCGAGCATCAGCAGCCACAGCAGTGTGAAGGAGGGTGTGCCCTGCTCTGTCTGGCTGGTTGGGGTTGGCTCCAGTCTCAAGGAGGCGGTGGGCAGCAGTTGGCTGGGAAAATCGGGCAGCCAGGTGCAGAGGGGTCTCCCCAGTCCCCACATTATGAGCCTGGGGACAGGCCCCTCCATCTAACAGAGGATCCCAGGACTCAGAGCTTTCCAGCCACGCCTCCTGGAAGGTCCTGGACTCTACTCCCCCAGAGTAGACTGCTGACATCAGGGGTGTCACTCCATCTGTGGGTGGGAGACAAGGAATGGAAGACATTAATACAAAGGACATTAAGGGGGTGGAGAACATGGAGGCTCAGGGAGAATCATAGACTTGAGGTGTCAGAAAACCTAGCTCTGGCTCTTGATTTTGTGTGGCTTTAGTCTGGGCTTCAGTTTCCTCATCTCTAAAAGGAACCAGCAGGCCTTAATTCTCTAACATTTTAGGCCAGTGGTTCTCAAAGTTGAGTCTGATTAGACTCACCTGGAGGGCTTTGTGCAAAGATTCCCCAATATCTGAATCAGGAGCTCTGGAGTGGAGCCTGAGAATGCTTATTTCTTTCCTTTCCTTTCCCTTTCTCTTTTTCTTCCTTTCTTTCTCTCTCCTTCTCCCCCTTCCTTCTTTCTCCCCCCACCCTTTTTTTAAAAAAAGATTTATTGACCTGACCAGTGTGGCTGAGTTGGTTGAGCATCATCCTGCAAAATGAAAGGTCACTGATTTGATTTCTGGTCAGGGTACATTCCTGGGTTGCGGGCCGGTCCCCCATTGCATCATGTGCGGGAGGCAACTGATGGATGCTTCTCTCCCTCTCTTTCTGTCTCCCTTACCCTCTCTCTAAATAGGTTTTAGAGAGAGGGGAAGGCAGAGAAACATTGATCGGTTGTCTCTTGCCCCAATGGGGGATTGAACCTACAACCCAGACAAGTGCCCTGACTGGGAATCAAACTGATGACCTTTCACTTTGTGGGATGACGCCCAACCAACTAAGCTACACCAGTGGGGGCCTGAGAATTTCTGACAATTTCCCTGGTGATACTGATTCTTCTGTCCTGGGACCACACTTTGAAAATCACCATACTAAGGCACTAACTATAACATTTGCTTCTCCAGGTCTGATATCAAAAGATTTTCTGATTCTAAGGGTTAAAGGGATTTTTCTTGGTCTGGGTTGGCTCACATACCAGGTCCATGGGTTTCCACATCAGGTATGTCCATCTCAGATTTCTGGGAAGAAGTTAGCATGGCTGCCTGGAGGAGCTCCTGACAGTCATCAGTCAGAGACTAGGGCTGGCACTTGGGGGGTGAGGCTGTTTCTTCAGCCTTGGTATCATAAAAACAATCAGTGAAGGAAGGTTGACTTGTCCCTTCAACCCTTCCATCTGCTTCAGTGCTTTCACCAGGCCTACCTCCTCTCCTTCCTCAGGGCCTGGGCACTTCACAACTCTGTCCTCATCAACTTCTACCTCTGGTTTCAGTGCCCTGGAAGAGGGTGGGTGGGTGGAGGACCTTCAGGGGCTGCAAGGTTTCCAGCAGCCTTGCTACCCCTTTCTTCTTCTTGTTTTCAACTTCTGCAATGGCATTTCTTATTGCCTATAATCATAAATATCTTCAGAGGCAAGAGTTCCCTCCCTGAGCCCCAGTTCTTCCTCATCTCACTTGAGGCTGATGCTGTCCTCGACCAGTGGGGGCCGGCATTGGCAAGGAGCTGGCTGAGTCCAAGGCCTTTGAGTGAACCCAGGTGGCAGTCAGAGGGCTCCATGCTCTTGGTGCTGCCAGATGAGCTGGAGTATGAAAAGAGCCCCGAGGGCCAGGAGAAACACCCCAGCCCCCAGTGAGCACAGCACAGGCCAGGGAAGCTGGTTGACAGGGGGCACTGGTGGGAGAGACGTAGTCAAAAAGAGGCCATTGTAGGTGAGGCGGAGTACCACTGTGAGACCTTTGGGCCTCAGTTTCCTCATCTGTAAAACAGGAACATCAATAGCATCTTCTTCAGTGGTGGTGTTGGGAGGATAAAAGGAGTTAGTACTGTGAAGCACTTGGAGCACAGCCTGGCATAGTGAGTGCGGTGAAATGTTCTTGTTCTTCCATGAGCTCTGAACAGATACAGGATTGATTGGGTCCTCTACATCTAGTAGAGAGGATGGACCAAAGCCTGAGGTTTGTAGGAGATCTGTGATAGAGGTTAGGATAAAGTCCTTATGGAAAACAAGGAATGGGCCATGAGGAGACCCAGTTAGAGAAAGAGAGGTTAACAAGGGTAAATCCCCACAAAGAGCATCTGAGACCCAGTGATCCTGTTTCATTTGACCTCCATTGCCGGTTGCTGACATGAAAGCTGGCCTGGGAGCAAAGTCAGGGGAAGGGATGAGGTCACCTACCAGTGCCTGCACAAGGGTGGGCAGCCAGCAGTGGTCCCAGCAGTAGGGGCTCCAGGGCCTCCACTGCAGCCGTGGCAGCGAGGAAGCCGAGCAGGAGCCCAGGGTCCCCGGGACAGCGGGATGCAGGGTGATCAGGGCCACAATGGGACAAATCCACACCCATCACCACCATACACCTGCAGGGAAGGCACCTCAGAGACCTTTGTGTTGGTCCCTCCCTGGCACCCTTCCCTCTGCCTACTTACCCTGTGCTGAGGGAGTCTGTCTAGCCTTGGGCCCCAGGATAGGGGTACACCATGTCCCTGCTGTCACTATCCTTCCTCACCCATAGCCCCACCCTCAGAGTTAGGGACAGTACCTGGGCCAGGGAAAGCAGCTGCTGGTCCAGGGCTGGGGGACTAAGCACCACCAGCAGGGCCACGGAGGGCCCCGACTTGGAATCCGCATCTTCTTTGTAGGGCCTGCAGTTGCCCCATCCCAGCCACATTCTGGAGTGTTGCAGCCTTTCTCGCAGTGCCCATTGTGGAAGTGATCATGGCAGAACTGGTCATAGGCTGGGCTGTGGGGTGAGCAGAGGGGGACTCAGGACCCCCAAAGCAACCCGATTCCCTCCATCCCAGAGAGGATTCTTGATATTCCACAGCCTGTAGAGCACTGGCTGCTGAGCGGGGGCAGCTCCAGAGAAACGGGCTTAGTCAGGCCCTGGATGGTGGGTGGCCCAGACACTCTGATGTCTGCTGATACCCTGGTTTCCTGCCCTCCCAAGCCCTCCTGGCTCCCTGAAGGAGAGCCCAAGGCCCTTTTCCATCAGGGGTGCAGGTTGAAACTCCATGGCAGTGTGGCTTAGGGGCTTGAAGCCAGAGCTCTCAGCGAGGAGCCCAGGCAGAGGCAGTGCCCGTTCTTGGTCCCACATCAAATTGATGCTGCCCTGCCCACCCTGGGTTGGAGTCTGGGGTCTTCTACCCCTTCTGAGCAATGGTTACAAGGGTAGAAACTGCCTGGAGCTTGAGGCTGTGGTCACACTGTAACTCAGAGGCATCTATGTCTCTCCTGCCCTCACTGTGCCACCCCACCCCAACTCAGGGTTTCAGGCTCACGTGCAGGCTGGAGGAGTCTCATGGTCATAGCCATCAAACATTCTTTAGAGTCACACTGTGGGTGGCACTGCCCATCCCAGAAGAGAAGCCAGCAGTGGGAGTGGGAGGGGCAGCCCTTCCAGGGGTCCAGGACTTCCAGAGAGCAGCCCCCCCATCCTAGTTTCCTCCTGGGCCACTCCAGTATCACAGGCCCCATCTCCACCTCTGCCTTCACATCGTTTTGCTCTGGACACTGACATCGGGGCCCTGGGGAGCTGGGAGGGCCAGAGCATCAAAAGCTTGGGCCCCCCAGCTTGGAGGTCTCTGAGCAGCTGTCATTGCATAGGCAAAGAGAAAGAGGGCCACAGCCTTGAACAGGTGGGGTCAGGTAGTCAGGGCCCTTGTAGCCATTGAGGCAGGCGCAGCAGGGTTGGGTGCCAGACTTGGGGGAGGGCAGACACAGGCCACCATGGTGGCAGTGATGGAGGCCACAAGAGGGGGCTCTGTGGCTGCAGGTGGGGCCTTCAAAACCCTGCAGAGAGAAAAGATGTTGGGGAAGGACCTTGTATTATTCTTCCCACTTGCCCCAAGCAAGCTCCTGGGTTAAGATAACTCAGGGACCTAGAGTCTCATATCTGGAAGGGGCCTCAGAGAACTTCAAGTTAATCATGTTATAGATGCTGAAACCATGTCCCATATTTTTGTCACATAGGGATGTTACGTAGTGGTGAAAGTGGGCAAGCCACGGCTGTGTGCAACAACCTGGATGGACCGCAGTATCGCAAGGCAAGTCCTGGCACACTAAGCGGTTAATAAAATGATGTTAATTGAACTAATCTTATCTTAATCCTTAGAAATGGAATTATATTCTTATTCTTTCCCTGGTAGGGAAACAGGACAGAGGACATAAGTACATGTAAGTTATTAATCTTGTAATTCTTGGGTTTGATTCATGGATGTTATATTGTAAGAATAATAAATAAAAGAAGGTTATGCACAAACCAATGATGTTAGTGTATTATGAACCAAGGCTTAAAATTAACCCAATTGGCCCTGGCTGGTGTGGCTCAGTGGACTGAGCACTGGCCTGCGAACCAAAGGGTTGTGGTTCAATTCCCCATCAGGGCACATGCCTGGGTTGTGGGCCAGGTCCCCAGTAGAGGGTGTGCGAGAGAGACAACCACACATTGAGGTTTCTTTCCCTCTATTTCTCCTTCCCTTCCCCTCTCCCTAAAAATAAATAAATAAGATCTGAAAAAAAAATAACCCCAATCGTATGCATGTGAGGCCCATAGCATGTTAACGCACACACATATACACACATAACCAGAGTGAAAGAAAATAACTAAGAACTTATCCAAGGTCATCCAGCTTGACCTTGGGGGCCTTCCCCTGGACAATGCCCATGATTTCTGAAAATTCCACTTGTGCTACCACCTGATTCCCTCCCTGCCCACGATGTCGCCCTCACCCCCTTGCCTCGCTTCTGAGAGGCACTCACCTCTGTGAATAAGGGATGGCTTTCTCCAATAGTTTCTACCAGTGCTCCCAGGCTCGCTTCTACATTCTGAGTTCAGACTTTCGCACCTTGTGTCAGTGTTGGGGGCAATAAAGAAGGCAGCTTTGCAGTCACTCACCTTGTGGCAGTGGCAGGTGAAACCCAGAGGTGGTCCTGCTGTGGCCTAATAAGACTCTCCATGGGAGCTGGGCTGGCTCTGGCAGAGGTCTGTCTCCACCTTACACCACTGGCCTGTGGTGGGGATGGGATTCTACGTCATACACTGTTTTGGTCACTGCCTCCTTTCTAGCTCATTCCTGGGAGATGGCCCAGCACTAGCTGCATAGGCAAAGGGATCCTGGGGCATATTCTCTGGGCTAGGTGTGGGGCTGGACAAGATGACTAGGCTGACTTGAGGGAGGGGATTGTCTGGGTTTTCATGGTCAGCTCAGCTGTGCCACAGAGACGTCTGCATCCCACCGCAGCCCCATCCTAGGCCTCGCCTGTCCAGGCAGACACTGGCAGTAGAAGGCTTTGGCTAGAGAGTGTCAGGCTGCAGTGCCTTTGGGGTGGCAGGGCTGGTCCAGACACTCATTTACAACCCCTTCACAGTGCAGCCCCATGAATCCTGGAGGGCAGACACAGTGGAAGCCTCCAGGTTCGGGGTGCAGGTCCCATGGTTGTGACAGGGCTTGGATTGACAAGCGTCAGGTTTCTTTGAACAGTTCTGTCCACTATAGCCTGGGGCACACTGTGGGCAAAGAGTCAGACAGGGAACCAGGAAGAGAGCCCATCCCAGCACTACAGGGGACCCAGCTCAAGACTGTCGGCCCAGATCTCACCTTCCGGTGCCACGGTGTCACTCAACTCACCAGCAATCACAATCACAGCCACATTTAGCTTCACCTATATCAAATCCACAAGACACACAATTGTTCAATAACACACAACTGAACCTTCCACCACTGCAGTCCCGAACAACCTTTAGGACACACTGCCTCTAATTATAGCTCCATTTTTGGTATAACCTCTCTCCTCACCCACACACTCACCAGGCTGTGTCAGGCTTTATTAATTGGTAAGCATTTACTGAATGCCTACTTTGTGCCATCCACCATTTTACGCAGTAGGAATACAAAGAAAACCAGAACTCATCCCTGCTTCCATGAAGTTTTCAGGCAACCAGAAGAGACAGCTAGCACTTCTTGCTTGATTTATATGCACAATCCCATAAAGCCCTCCTAAAACCCCCTATCTGGATTATCTCCTTGGATTCTCACTTCACAGAAATGGAAACGGATTCCTTGAAAGATTCAGTGACATGTACACATCACACAGGTAGTAGGTGGCAGAGCTGGGGTTCAGTGCAACTCTATGACTCCATAACTGATGCCCTTAACCATTTTCTGATTGTTTCATATCACTTTGCCGGAGAGGAGTCATTGATGAGGTCTGTGCCCTGTGTTGAGTTCCTGCAAGAGGAAGGCGAGCATACAAGAAGGAAATACCAGGAAGGCTTCAGAAAGGTGGAGAAAAAGGCATTCACAAAGAAGTGGCCAGAGCCCTCGCTAGAAGCTCTATTGATTAGAGCATCGTCCTGATACACCAAGGTTGCGGGTTCAATCCCTGGTCAAGGCACATACAAGAACCAACTAAATTGATGTTTCTCTCTCTCCTTTCCTCTCTGTCTCTAAAAATTGATAAATAAAAAGAAACTACTAAATTGTTAAAAACAAAAACAAAAAAACAAAGTGGCCAGAGGGCTGGAAGAAGCAGATGAGGCGGGTGTTTTGGAAACGTCTGGAGGGAGTTTCATGAAAGAGAAAGTAAAACTGAGTAACAGGTATGTGGGGGTTCCTACTGATCAGTACACTGCTTTTGTGTGTGCATGAAAATGCTCACAAAAAAGTTAAGGTTAGGTAAAGTGCATGGTGCCTTGTATCCGGACTTGTGGTTCTGAATACAGGAATCAGATGTCTCAGACTGGAATCTCAGCTTTGCCTCTCTTGCTCAGTGACTCGACCCAAGGAGAGGCCCAAACCCAGCCTGGAGGGAAGTTCAGGACATCCTCCTGAGGAAGGCAACTCCTGGGCATCGTCCAGTGGAAGAGGGTTGGGGAGTGCCATCAGGAAGCCAGAGCTGGTTGTGCAGGGCAGCCAGCAGCAATTTTGTGTTGCTGGAGCAGGGACTAGGAGGGCGGGATGAGGAGACCTGAGGCCTGAGAGGCAGGCAGGGCTGGGTCTTGAAGGGTCGTGGATTTCACTGTGAAAGATGTGGGCAGCCGTGAAGGGTTTTAAGCAGGGGAGTGATAGGTCAGCTCAACATGTCCAACAGAGCATGCTGGTAGCAGAGAAAAGGCTGAACCTCTAGAAGGACAAGTGTGGAGGTCGGGACAATGGGAGGCTGACGCAGGTGTCTAGGTGCAATGCAGCAAAGGCCTGGTCTAAGGCAATGGACAAAGGGTGAAGGGACGAGGATAGGAGCTGAGACATATTTAGGAGGTCAAGTGGCAATGGCGTGGTGGTTGGCTGGGTGTGTGGGGTGAAGGGAAATGGATATAACATTGCTCCTCGCCCTCTGACTACGATTTCCCATGTGCAGCCCACCTTTGTCTCCCTGCCCACTCACTCTCTTCTAGACCTGCTTACCTGGCAGAGATACGCATTGGGCTGGGCCACGCAGGTGGCCCCATGTTGGCAGGGTCTGGACTGGCATGGGTTCACCCTATCCTGGCACATACTGCCTTGGAATCCAGTGGGACAGTGACAGAAATAGGAGGGGCCACTGTTAATGCAGAGGCCTCCATTCTGGCACAGGAGAGAGACTTCAGTGCCTGGGGAGAGGGACAAACAGGGACCAATAAAGCTAAGTGGGGTGGAAGGATGCTCAGGCCCCAGACACCAAGCAGAGAGAGGCCTGTGGGGACTACTAGTATTCCTGGGGGAGGTGGAGATCTGAGGAGTCAGTACCTCCTGACATGGAAGAGGTTAAAACATGAAGTTCCCTGTCCTGTCTATTCTGCTAGGATGGAGGTCCCTTTTCTTAGGCTTATCAGAGAATGAGTTCTGTATCATCTATTGTTCTCATTGTTATTCCCATCATCCACCCCTAACCCCACAAATCTCTTTCCTGACATTTTCTCATATCAAACCACTTGAACAAAGGGCTATTCTTTTACAAGGGGTTGGTTCTTGACATCACATGAGTGGGGCACACCAAAATGTGTTGCATGCAGTTGGGCTAAATGTGATCCACTCTAGCTGAGATGAAGATGATGACAGAGTTGAGTAGCTCTGCGCTGAGTTAGGTCCCCGGTGGTGGTGGGAAACTGCAGTCTTGTTGACTGGGCTGGCTTGTGTTTCTGGGGTTGCACTGAAGGTGCTGCTAGGAGCTGAGTTGTGTGAGGATGCCCTGGGTGTTGAGCTGTAGAATCAGTCACTATGGTTGGTCTGCGTTGTTTCAACCCTCAGTTGGTTGTTTTGGCCAAATGTGTGGATTCCCTTAGTAATGTGACAGAGGAGGGCACCTTTTTTCTCTTCATCTGCTCCCCAGTTGGTCCTTGGGTTGGTACCTTGGCTGAGGGCAGCCTTCTCACAGGAGGACAGTGGGACTTTGCAGAGAGGCCCAGTCCATCCCTGGAGGCACAGGCACTGGAAGGAGGGCCCCGTCTGGAGGCAGTGGGAATTGCATGGACCCGGCTTCTGGGTACATAAGTCTATCAGAGTCTGAGGGTTTGGAAGGGGTATTAGGCAGGACCCCAACATCAGGTCCCCAGGCCCAGAGATGGTCTTCTGCCAACTGCAGCTCCTCGAAGTTTCTCACCTCTGAACCACCCCTGGTTTCCTTTGACACCCACAGCCCAGCACAGTGCCTGGGATCAGACACTCTTTTTGTCCTCTTCCACACAGACCTCAAAGCCTAGACTTCCAAACCTCTCTTCATGTGGTACCTTGCCCAAACTTCCCCGCTGCCCACATTTTAGTACCTGAGACCCTCTCATTAGAGCTCCCCAGCCCCTCCCCTCAGCACACCTGGCTCAGTGCCCCTCACCTGACAGCTGCTTCCTGTGTAGCCAGCAGGGAAGAGGCAGTGGGGACTCTGGGGCCCATCTTGGCAGGTAGCCCAGTTTCTACAGGGTCTGGACAAGAGAGATAGGACACAGTAGGAGGAAAGTCCAGGAAATAAAGGGGAGGGAGTGTGGTGTGGTAGAAATGCAATCACGGGGGAGATGGGAAACTGGAGGGAAGCCAAGTAAAGGACATGGGATGTGGGGTGGGAGGCAGCTGGAGCCCCAGAGGAGATGGAGAAGAAGGGGAGGAAGGCTGAGGGACTCCCATCTTTCCTTCAAGGGTATTTGCACCCTGCTCACCTGCCTGCACAGCTGGGATGGATCCTTCCCTCACAGAGTGGGCCCTGGAAGCCAGTGGCACAGAAACAGGAGGAGGTGCCAGGCCTTTTCACATAGGCACCACTATTGAGGCGTGGTGCTAGAGAGAGGAGGCTGTGAGGGGTTGCATTTCTTGCCTGTAATGTGGCCTTAATCTCAGTCATACCACATATAGGACATAGTCCCCTACCTCTGAACACCCATCAAAACACAAGCTCACTGTGTTCAGTTTCTTTTTGTTTAAATATAGCACAAACACACCCTGCCCATATCATGGCCCAACCCCAGGACATGGTTTAAATATAGCACAAACACACCCTGCCCATATCATGGCCCAACCCCAGGACATGGTGGGTGCTCACTGGAGGCACAGTGGTCAGTGTTGGTCTGGCAGTGGGGCCCAGTATGATTTGGATGGCAGGTGCAGGAGTAGCCCCCAGGACTGGGCCTGCAGGAGCCACTGTTGAGACAGGGTCCCGAGTGACAAGCTGTCACCTCTTCAGTGCAGGTGGGCCCTGAGGGAAGCAGGGGGGCTGAGAAAGAGAGCCCTCCTTTTCTCCTCTCCTCCCATTCCTCCCCCCTTTTCCTTCCTTCCTTCCTTCCTTCCTTCCTTCCTTCCTTCCTTCCTTCCTTCCTTCCTTCCTTCCTCCCCACCCCTGCTGTCCTCTACCCAACAGCTTTTCCTTTCTTACCACCTCCACATAACACCTGTGTCCCCTGCAGCTTGTGCCCAGTTTTTCTTGGTGGTGACAGACTAAGAGCCCTTTGTCACTTGTGTCCACTGGCCTTACTCTTTACTTAGAGGCTGGCCAGCCCAGGGTGTATATAGTTTAGGGAGTACCTCACCTGTGTAGCCTGTGGGGCACGTGCAGTTGTAGCCAGAGGGCTGGGGGTGGCAGGCTCCCGCATGGGCACAGGGCCTGGAGACGCAGCCCCCCAGCTCTGCCTCACACTCTGGTGTTGTCCAACCTGCGTCACGCACACATGAGGATCTGGTCATTAAGGGAAAGGGGAGGATTTTCTCTTCTTCCCACCTCATTGGTCAGACCCCTATGACCTCTTCATTTTTTTGTCCCTGAGACTCTGGCCCTTTTCTTCAGTGTTTTTGCTCTTAGCAGTGTCCCTCCCTTCACCTTCCCCGTGCTCATTCTCTCCAACTAGACAGATATATTCCTTCTGTGGTGTGTGCCAGTTGTCTTTCCTCATTAGAATGAGAGCTCCTTGAGAGCACTTCATCTTCTTTGTTCTATGCTACTCTCTGGGACCCTAGAACAGTATCCACACATAGCACATGCTCAATAAATGTTTGTGTAATGAATGATGAATTGACCCTGGGGTTTAATGCTCTTCTTTCTGCTCTGACCCCCCAGTCCTCTGTTTCTCCAATTATTTATGATTTATCCCCTCACTGGATATCACTCACTAATCCAGCCCTCCCATTGGCTGTGACCTCAGTCAGAACTTTGCTATCTCCTTGCTATTCCCCATTGGTCATTTCCCATAGACTTGCCCTTTGCTGGCTGTCTTCTCCTCCCCTAGTTGGAGACCCAAAGGCAAGTGCAAATGCAAAGGGTCTGGAAGATGGTACCTCTGGCAGTGCTCATGCTGGCAGGTGTAGTTGTCCTCAGCAGGGGTACAGCTGGGGCTTCCATTGGGGCAGTGGGTCTTGTCCTCCTGATGCTCGCATTTTTGCTTGGGCTGGCAGAGGTTGGGGGCACACAGGGGAACCTCACAGAGATGACTGGTGGGGAGATGGGTCAGAGAGAAAACAGGGTCCCTCCATGTCCTTGATGGGGTTAAAGGCCACTTTTTATATACAACATGCTCACTGCTCATGAACTTGTCCTTCAGTTGTTCCCTATTGCCTCAGGGTACTGTCTAACTTTCTCAGAATGGCACACAGGGTCCTGCAGGACAGGTCCTTCCTACAACTTCTGTGTTTCTCGCCTTTGCCCCATTGCACCATAAGCTCTGGGTGTCCTATAGCTCCTGAAGTGGGGTGTCCTTTTCCTCCCTCTGCACCTTTGCATGTGTGGTATCTGCAGCTAAAACATGCTATCTGGCCTTCTATCTTGACAAACTCTTACTCTTTCTTCAAGACTCAGCTCATGAAAACTTCTCATCTCTAGTCTGGGTTAGTGGGTCCTTTGTGCTCCTAGTGTCCTGTGCATTCTGCTCTTAGAGCACCTCTCTGGGCCATCATGAACAGGAGACTTGCTGGTCTTTCTGCTCGAGATTTAAAGCCATTTGAGGCAACTCTCTTATTCAATGCTGTGTCTGTGTCTGGCATAATCAGCACTTAATAAATGCTTGCTAACCATCATGTTGGGCTACGTGGGCCCTACAATAACTCTGCTGTCAGCCCATGGTTTTATATGCCCTGGGGGGCATGGGTCACTCAAACACTTGTCTACCTCCGCCTGACAGCGTAGGCCTTCAAAGCCTATGGCACAGCAGCAGGCTCAGGGGCCTGGGAAGTCTGCCTCTGGCCTCCACTCTCCCTCCAGTGCCTGAGCCCCAGTTTACCTGGAAGACATTCGCAGGGGAAGGACCCAGGCTGGTCCTAGCACTGCCCACCTTTGGCATAGGGAGCGCTGCCACACTGATCGACACCTCCTCACATCAGGAGCCTGTGCATCCTGCTGGGGCAGGCATGGGTGGGACAGATGGAGAAGGGCATCTCTTTTTTCTCTACATTTATTAGGGAGTTTGTTACAAATGTTTGACTGAGCTTTATGGGCATGATTTCATGGATTCCAAGAAGAAATTAAGAGTTTACACTGATATTTAGCCTCTCTTTACATATACAGAAATGACATTGCCACAGATCAAAGGGCTTGCTTTGGGGTTTTGTTGCAATGCATCATTATATAATGAAAACACCAATTTGAGGGCTTTTTAAATAGTGATTTGAGTTTCAGGATGTAACAGAGCATAACTTGATGACTTTATTCTTCATATAAATAAGTCATCACTGGATATATTTACTAATGCTGAAAATATATTTTATCAAAACCATAAATACCGATCCTGGCCCTTCCCCTGACCAGGAAAAGTGAACCTTGAGGGCTTCCCAGAGAAGACTCCTGGGGCAAGTGGGGATGATGGGTGGGTGATGCAGGAAGGTGAAGCTCAGCCACCTGCCAGCTGGGTAACTTTGGGAAGCTACTCAACCCTTAATAAATGAAACCCCTCTTGGTTCCAGTTTCGTCCCCTGAAGAGAATAAATAATAGAATTGACCTCAGGGTACAATTAAAAGGAGTAAACAAAATAATGCCTGAAAAGTGGAGCCAAGTGTGTGGCCCAGAGTAAATATTCTATAAACACCAGTGATTATCATAGCAGAGAACAGGTGTCCGATGCAGAGGAGGCAGCCTGGCAGCTCTCCCTGCGTACTTGATGGGTGATGCCCAGATCAGCCTGAGACCCTGACGTGCAGAGACACATATAGTTGACTTTGAGATAGGTCTGGAAAGGAGGGTTTTAGGGTGATTTGGCAACACAGAGATGAAGGTGGGTGGGTAAGCAAGGGAAGGAGAATTTGGGGGATATAACAGAAGAGAGTTTGGAGAGCAGAACAGTTGGAGGAATGGGGAGTCCTTGATAGTCTCAGGAGAGCTTCAGGAGACCTCAAGGCTGGAATGTGGAGGCTCAGAGGCCTGGGGGCAAAGGCTGAAGTGGAATCTGCACTCACCGGGCAGGCATGTGCACTGGAAGCCATTGAGCTGGTTGAGGAAGTCTGCCTGGTTCAAGCAAGGAGCCGAGGCACATTCATGTCTCCATCTCACAGAGCCACCATTCTAAACCTGAGGACAGGGAGTCATGGTGAGGGCTGAGGCTCAGCCAGGCTTCTGCCCAGGAGGCCTGGGTTCTAGAATCAGCGTGCCCCCACTGCCATGTGCCCCGTCAGGCAGCCCCTCCCAGGGTGCTGTGTGCATGTGGGCTGCAGAGATGAACACAAAGCCCTGCTGCTCTGCTGTGTGGCTCTGCTCCCTCTGGTGAGAAAGCTCTAAGAGCAGGGCACCTGCTGGGACCTGTGGGAGGGGCCTCGAGGATGTGCCTTTCATCTGTGCACGGAAGGCAGGCTGATCAGTCTGAAGGTCCCCAAAGGACAAATGAGACAAGTAGGTATCTTCTTGGAGGTGACCCATTTTTGTTCTATGTGGGCAGGTCTCTGTGCTAGGGAGAACAGGCTCCTCAACAGGGGCTTTTGAAGGCCACTGTGGAGTGGTGGGGGCTGTGTCACTCCCGGATTTGTCCTGTTTCTTCAGGCTTGTCCTGGTGTCCACTGTCTCATCCTGAGCTAAAGCTGGATTAGCCTCTGGACCATGGCTACCCTCCCTCTTCTTGCCTGGGAGGCCTGCCTCTGAAGCTCCTTGATGTCCACAGCCTTGTCCCTTGGATTATTGAACAGCTTTAGAAAGACAGTGTAGTGGAGTAGCTAATACCATCAAAGCCCCGGGGACTGAATCCTGGCTCTGCCACTTACAAGCCGGGTGACCTTAGACAGGTCTCTTAAGCTGTCTGTGCTTCAGTTTCTTCATTTATAAAGTGGGTATAGTAACAATGCTGACCTCATAGGCTTATTGCAAAAATTAGATAAGGCATGTAAGCTGCCCAGGTAGTACCTAGCACAAACTAAGTTTTGATATTATTGTTCGGGTTTCATTCCACTCCCCGATATTGTTGGCTCTGTCATTATCTCCCTGAGGAGACTTTCCTCTTTGCAACTAGTGTGAAGGTGGGTGCGGCCTTGCAGTATCCCTTTCCTGTCACATGAAATTCAAGCAACTGGGGTTTGAAGGCTTTACTGTCAAGCAACTCTCTGAGGAGAGTTTCTGAATTAGGAAGAGCATTCTGGGTTGTCATGAAGTTTATTAATTGCTGTTCTGCTCTCCCTTGATGGGCCTCCGTGTACAGTGACTAGGCTGTATGGAGTGAAGTGTTCCTGCTCACCCCCAGAGTTGAGCAGTGCACAACCTTGCTGCCATCTGTGGCCCTTCTACCAGGGGCCATGGGCCTCCTCATCTGGGGTGAGGAGAAAAGGGGAAGCATTTTTGGATAATTGGCCTCAGCTGGCCTGAGGCTACCTGTGCTCTGTAGGGGCGATGGCCTGTGGGTTCAGGCCTAGTCCTGTCTCTTCTATCCAAGGCTCCCACCCAGCTGGTACCTGGTGGGCAGAGGCAGAGGAAGGTGGCAAGCAGGTCCAGACAGGTGCTGCCTGGGTGGCAGGTCTGGGGCAGGAACTCATTGTGTTTCTCCTCGCAGTGGGAGCCCATGTAGCCAGGGAAACAGAAGCAGCTGAAGGATCTGGGGGTGTTGAGGCAGGAGCTGCGATGTTCACAGGGTCCAGAGCCTTGCAGGGCTGGGAGGAGAGAAGAGCTGGGTCCACAGGGGCAAGGGTGGGATGGCCCCAAGGCCAGCCTGCCTGCAGGGCGTAGGAGCCTGTTTGTGGCGGATGAGACCATATTGGAGGAGGCTTGTACCTTTAAGATGGAGAAGGACTAAATAGCACCTGAAGGACTGAGCATGGTGCGAAGACCTTGTAGGGGGTATGGGGAACCTATTCATGCATGATGCGGCCTGTGACTCAGCTCTGGATCTGAACGCAGTCCAGATTGCGTGTGGTGTGCAGATCACATCCGTGGATAGGTTTCCTGTGGGTAATCAGGCCTGCATTGTACCTAGGCTGCTTTGAAACTTGCTCTTGCAAAAACTCCCTCACCTGGGATGGAAACGGCAGTTTACTGTGACTTGTGCTAGACTTCCCCAGCACGAATGTAAACAGCCCAGCCTTCTCTCCTTTACATTTGTAGATGACCTCTCTCTTTGAAGCAACTGCCGACATTCTTTCCTCTGTTATCTGTAAAAGGTATCCACCCAAAGCAAACCTGTGCACAGTTAATGAGAACCATCTTGGAGTGTCAATAAAAGCCTGTCTAGGCGAGGGGCAGGGGCCCCTCTCAGTCTGTGGGAGAGCAACCACGCAGGCCCTCTCTCTCACAGAGAGAGTGGCCAGGACCTCTCTCTTGATCATTGAGAGATTGACCACCCACTTCTTTTCTCCACCGGATTTCTTTAGTCCATGTGAATTTGTTCGTTACTTGTCTGGGGATATAGGACAAGCATTCCACAATGACATGCAGTCCTGCTGGATGGGACTGTGATAAGGGGGGAGATGTCAGATCTGGACAAATTCAGGAAAAAGAGTTGTTTATATTTTTTAATTTGGAAAACAATGTCTCCTGTGCAGAGGCTGTCTGGGGGCTCAGAGAAGATCTGATATGGGGTGCCTCACCCATCTGGCACTCATCCAGGTCCTGGTGGCAGGTGGGCCCTGCATAGCCAGGCTGACACAGGCAGAGTGTGACACCTCTCAGGGCGTTGGTGCTGCACTGGGCTTCCTCATGGCATGGCTGGCTCAGATACATGTCCTCCATATGACACAGGAGTCCTGCAGGATGGGGGTGGGGTGAAGCTCTCAGCAGCCATTTGAAGCTCCCAACTACTCCCCTGCTTCTCTTGTAGGCCCTCTCCTGCTCCCACCTCCCAGGACCCTCTGCCCCTCACATGTGCGGCCAGTGGGCAGAGGCAGGAGAAGGAGCCCATGTGGTCAATGCAGGTGGATCCTGGGGCACAGGTGGCAGCAGCACAGTCGTCCAGGTTCTCCTTGCAGCCTGTGCCTCCCGAGCCACTTACACAAACACAGTGGAAGCCACTAGCCGTGTTCTGGCAGGTACCCCCATTTCTGCAGCGAGGGGGATGCTAGGGCTCACATTCAGCCACACCTTCAGAGCAGTCCCTGCCTGCAGGAGGGTGGGACAGAGACACAAGCTGGAGCTGGGGGCTCTGTGGGAGGGGAGGTCAGGGGCTGACTTCTGGGCCATTGGTGCCATGAACTTGGCTTAAATGACTCACCAGTCCAGGCCTCTGAGCAGAGGCAGGTGTAGGTGCCCATCTCATCCTGGCAAGTGCCCCCATTCTGACACTGGTGCCTGACACAGTCACCTGGATTCACCTCACAGCCTGGGCCTGTGAGACCTGATAGGGTCATGGGATCAGCTGAGGGAGAGAGACAACATGCTTTCCCAGGGAGGGGCTTCAGGAGGCCCCCTGTGAGGATGCACCTGGGGGGGCAGAGGCAGAAATGGAAGGTGGAGTCTCTCCCTGGAACCAGCTGGAAGGTGCCTCCATTGGGACAGCCTGTTGGGGGACAGGATCCTGGCCACAGCTCACAGCATAGATCCTCCTGCCCAGTGGGGCAGAGACATTGGAAGAACCCCAGGGTGTCATGGCAGGCGGTGCCCTTGGGGCATGGTCCTGGGTCCTAAAAACACTTGTTGACATCGTATTCACAGGTGTGGCCCTTGAAGCCAGGTGGGCAGGTGACCTTCCCCTGGGGAGTCAAAGCTGGAAACTGAGGCCACTTCTTCAGCAACTGTCCCAGGAGCAGCCTCCTCTCCCCTTCCCTCTGTCATCCCTGAGGGGTACCCGAACTTTGTTGCATCTGAGGGATCTGCCTTTTGTCCACATTGCTGTGTGATTTCTCCACTTCACCATGTGTCCTGCCAGGTGAGAGCAAGAGACTTGGTCTTCCTCACGTGCCCATGACCAGCTGTCAATAAATGCCCACTGAACACGTGTGTGTAGGGAGTGTGTCCCATAGTTGCTCAGCAGGGGCACCATGAGGGGTGAAATCAGAGGGCAGGTGGAGCAGGCGAGTCTTTTGGTTTGGGGGAAACAGCAGAGCCAAGGTCTATTCTGGGTCTTTTGCAAAGAGGGTGCGTGTGTGTGTGCACATGCACACACATGTGATCCATGACAGGAGAGTCCCTCACCCTCTCAGGTCTTGGGGAGCAGTGAGATTGGAGAGCAAGGTGGACAGACCAATGGGTGGGGACAGGCTTGGACATGCTGACATTGTCCCTGCATTCCCCTATGGGGACTCAGTTTTGTTGTGAAAAATGAGTAATACTTAATTAAAATAAATAAATATAAAATAAATAGAATGAGTAACGACTAGCTCTTCAGCAAGCGGATAAATACTGAATTCTGGTGTCCTTTCCTGTCCTGACTGCCCCTTCAGCATACCAGGTAAGTCCTTGTCTGATTTCTGCCACCACGGAGTTGCTTTGCCTTTCCTTCAAATTCATCTATCAGGAATCCTCTTGCGCGGTCATTTGAGTCTCGTTTCCTGCGCTCCTTCCACTTGTTTAAGAGCCCTTGCAGGCATTGTCCAGCCTTCCCTTGGTGCCCTGCGGGGAAGCTCCCTTTATGTCCTCCACGTGCCTGCCACAAGGGGGCAGCAGAGCCTGATGCACCGTGGTGAGGCCTGGCCCGAAGCTGGTCTGCCTTCCTTGGGTTACTCCCCCCCACCTATACAGCACCTCCATTTGGGCCCCTCCCAGGCAGGGTGGTCCTGCTGCCACGCGCTGAGACCTGCAGCTTTGGAGGAGATTTCTGGAGCAGAGGGCTGGAGCGAGGGGTCTCCAAACTCTTTGGACTCACACATTTCTTCCAGGAACGTACTTTGGACATGCAATTGTGTGCAAACATTATACGGATTATAAAAACAAACACCAATAGCACGTTAAAATAGATCAGAGTAAGCTTATAATAGAAATTCTAATATATTTTTTTGCCTCCCTTCCTGCACTCAGACTGCTGGAGCACCCTGGAGTTGGTGCCCCCACTCTGGTGGCCTCTGTTTAGAGCTCCCTGAACTTCGGAGGGCACCTGCTCCTGTCAGGATTTGGCCACACAAGCACATGACTCAGGGACAGTGCCTCACATTGTTCAGTCTTTGTCTTCCAGCTGTAAAAAGACTCCCCTCAGATGACTGTAGTAAATAATTCATTAAAATGAAATATGTAATGTTCAGAGCAAAATAGTACTGGATGAAGGGTGGGCCTGAGGACTTGGTGACTCTAGCAGGACCTGGCTCTGGGCATAGCCTACAGTTCAGCCTGGGGAGACAAGTGCCACAACCCAGGAGAAACAGAGTGCCTGGCACCCGGGCATTGTTAGAATTGGCCTCTCAGGTTGATCAGATCCCCTCCTGCCTCTAGTGCCCCAGGCCCCTCTCCTCTGTTAGGGACAGAGGCCAAAGTCCCGGGCCTCCAGGTCCCTTCCTGTAACTTGGCACTTAAACCTCTCCCTCCAGGATTTGCCTGTTTCACTCTTGACCATGGATGGGTCTGATCTACATGGGATTAGAGGGTGAGTAAATTCTTCCCAGGTCACTGACTGGGTCACCCATATGGGCAGTACATTCTCTCACTCCCTGCAAATCATTCACTAACACCACACAGACCGAGAGACATGTGCCCATTCTGGAAACTCATCCTTAGATATGTCAGGACTGAATGCTGGGAGGATCTTGCACCTTCTTTTTTTATATATATATATAATTTATTTATTTTTAGAGAGAGAGGAAGGGAGGGAGAAAGAGAGGGAGAGAAACATCAATGTGTGGTTGCTTCTCAAGTGGCCCCAACTGGGGACCTGGCCCGAAACCCAGGCATATACCCTGACTGGGAATTGAACCAGTGACGGTTTGGTTCACAGGCCAGCACTCAATCCACTGAGCCACACCAGCCAGGGCTTGCACCTTCCTTTTTTCCCCCTCCCTACATCTCTTCCTTTCTCCCTGCCTCCTTTTCTTCTTTCTTTCCTTTCTGGGGCCATGTTTCTCTGTTGGCTTCCTTTCCTTTTATTTTCTTATTTATCTGTTGCTTATTTATTAGTGTAATAAAATTTATTAAATTTTCTATAAGAATATCTTTCTCCCTGGTTTCACTCCCTTCCCTTTAATATCACAGGGCTTGGGTAGGACTGCTGTCTCCTCATGTCCCCTGGAGCTTAGACTTTGAAGACAGAGTGGATTGCCCATTCAGAGAGTGTGGGGCAGGCCCCAGCTCCTGGTAGGGAGTGAGGGGCTCATGGAATTCTCTGAGGCAGGTTGGTTGGATAGTTGAGTTATAGGAATAAGTACTTACATTAGGTGGGGCAATGTGAAGTCTCAGGTTAAGGTGAGGGCCTGACTGTGACCTTGGGACTCTGCTCAGCAGGCTGCCAGGGTCATGCAGATTAGGGAAAGAAAAAAAAAAACATTTTGAAGTTGAAACGCAGGCCACCACTACATTTGTGTATTCATGTGTGTATATTTGTGATTTCTTTTATTTTTAATTTTTCCCTCAAATCAGCTGTTAGCTGTCAGAAATGCAGTCTGTCTTGCTCCGGAGTTGTTCCTCCTGGTTCATCCTCCCACAAACATGGGACCACCCACTCTACCAACCTCAGCCTTGCCAGGCTTCCTCTCCACCCTGGATGCCCATCTCTGTCCCTCCTACCAGTCTGAATGAATGTTTCTTCTTTAATTCCTTGGCTGTCAGACTTCTATACAGTTCAATTTTGGGGCAGTTCTGGTTATATTTTGTTTTTAAATTTGTTGTCCTTTTGGTTGTGCGAAGAGGCAAAGTATATTTACTTATGCCTCCATCTTGGCTGGAGGTCTTGCATTTTTTGTAAAAGATTTCATTTACTTATTTTCAGAGAGAGGGGAAGGGAGGGAAAAAGGGAAGGAAAGAAACCTTCGTTCCCTCCTATACACCTCCAGCTGGTCACAGCCAATCCTTGCAGCTAACTGGCCTAGGTAATTTCTTCCTATTGATCTGCCTATAGCAACCAAGGCTCAACTACAAAAGGAGGGTGTAGTCAGCCCACATGAAGGGCGCACCTCAAGTACCCAGCTTGGGTGATAGGGGAGGCTGTGCCACTGGTCCCTACAGGACACCTACTACATTAGGCCACACTACCAAGACAGGAAATCATAGCAGCTCTACCTAATACATAGAAACAAACACAGGGAGGCTGCCAAAATGAGGAGACAAAGACACATGGCTCAAATGAAAGAACAGATCAAAACTCCAGAAAAAGGGCTAAATGAAATGGAGATAAGCAATCTATGAGATGCAGAGTTCAAAACAGTGGTTATAAGGATGCTCAAGGAACTTAGTGAGAACCTCAGCAGCACAGGAGAGATCCATTCAGAAACAAAGGATACACTAATTGAAATAAAGAAAAATTTACAGGGAAACAACAGTAGAGGGGATGAAGCTGAGAATCAAATCAATGATTTGGAACAAAAGGAAGAAAAAGCAACCAATCAGAACAACGAAAAAAACCGAGGATAGTGTAAACAACCTGTGTGACAACTTTAAGCATCCAACATTCACTCCATAGGGGTGCCAGAAAGAGAAGATAAAGAGCAAGAAATTGGAAATCTGTTTGAAAAAATAATGAAAGAAAAGTTCCCTAATTTGGTGGAGGAAATAGATATGTAAGTCCAGGAAGCCCAGAGAGTTGCAAACAAGAAGGACGTGGCCTGACTGGTGTGGCTCAGTGGATTGAGGGCCAGCCTGTGAATCAAAGGGTTACAGCTTCAATTCCCAGTCAGGGCACATGTCTGGGTTGCGGGCCAGGTCCCCAGTAGAAAGTGCATGAAAGGCAACCACACATTGATGTTTCTCTCCCTCTCTTTCTCCTTCCCTTCCCCTCTTTCTAAAAATAAACAAATAAAAATTCTTAAAAAGAAAAGTTGGACAAAAAATGAAGACACATCATAATTTAAGGGCCAAAGGTTAAAGATAAAGAGGTAGGTGGGGGGTGTGGAGGAATGAGTGAAGAGGTGAGGGGATTAAGAAGTACAAATAGGTAGTTACAGAATAGCCAGGGGGATGGAAAGTGCAGTACAGGAAGTGAAGTAGTCAGAGAATTTACGCACATGACCCATGGACATAAACAAGGGTGGGGGGATTGCCTGAGGGAGTGAGGTTTGATGGATGGGAGAGACAAAGAGGGAAAAATCAGGACAACTGTAATAGTACAATTAATACAATATAATAAAAAGGGGATTAATCCTTTCCACCTACTATCATGTTAAAAATCACAGTTCATTTTACAAATCACCTTTGTTTTAATGGCTTAAGTATGTATCTGAAAGTTTTGAAAATACTGAAGCAACTAAAAGATGAGAGATATTACAGGGGTGTTAAAGAAAGCAAAATACTAACACCATTAGCATGAGGATAATTTGTATTCAATAAAGAAAAATCATTTGTGATTAGTGAACAGGGTTTGTTTTTAAAGCAGCTGGAACATGACCCTGATGAACTGGGAAAGGGCAGTGAGGTTTGCTGCTTAATGTCCTTCCTATCCGTGTGCTCCTGGTGTCCTTCCAGTGTTCTTCAGGAAAATCTGCTGTCAGCCCCCTCCCCCACTATGGAATCAGAGGGCTAGGATTTATGGTATGATAAGCTTCCTGGTTCTATCAGCCTGGGGGATGTCTGAGTCCAAGGTCCCTTTCTGCTCCTCCTCACCCCGACTTGTGTGCAGTTGGGGACTGGGCTGGACTTAAGGGCTGGGGAGGGGGTGGAGGGCAGGGGTTTCCTTGCAGCTCTAGCTTTCCCTGACCCCCATCCTTTAAAGTTCCTGGATTAAGAGTGACTGGATGGTTGGGCTCAGTTTTTACTTAATCTCTGTCTGCATGTGTGAGAATGAAGAGGCAGAAATATAATTTTTATGACCCAGTCCCTGACACTCAGTAGGTATTCATTAAAATATTTTTTCCCCTCTGTCTTTTCATAAAATTTCCCTAATGTCTCTCAGGTCTTGAGAAGTCTCCCTGTTGGGCAGTGGGGGTTGCAGGTGCACCCAAAGTCCAATATAGGTCTTTGTCTCATTAGTTATTTTTGGCTCAATATGGATTTTACAAGTATTCCTTAATCTGAGTGGTCCTTAGCAGAAATGGACCTTTGGGGGATGACTTCAGAGTGGGATGTATTCAGGTATATCCTGGAATCCCTTATTTGCCTGGAGTTCAATATCTCAGACCAGACTTCTGGGCAGAAAGCAAGCATCCTCTGCATCAGTGGGTCAGCAAGTCCTTGCTGCAGGAAGACAGATGTAAGGGATCATTCAGAACAACCGGTAGTGAACACAGGCTGTGAGAGATCTTGCTGGGTGTGTGGCTGTGAAACTCTGAGATGTTTGGGTTCCTCTTCAGAGAATGAAGATAATCGTGAGAGCCATCTGGCCAAGTCAGTGAGGGACAACTAGACCAAATCACTTAATACGTGAACCAGGGCACAGGCAGGCTTGAGGGAGCCATCAAAGGGGATTGAACCTGAAATTTCCAATGGGTGATGTCATCAGTGACACAATTGTGCTTGTGGTAGATAGAAAACCGGAGGGGAAGATGGTGAAGCTGTTGTGTCCATGGGGTTGACTTGTTTAGGTCAGAGTCAACAGACTTCATGTTTCTTAGTGGACTAAAATGGTTTCTGAATTTGCACAAGGCTGAGCAGCCAATGAGCTGGACCTGAGGGTGAGAGTTTGGTGGGGGAGAGCGAGCAAGACATCTGGTGGGAAGGTCCCAGGCTGGGAAAACTCAGTGAATTGGAGAAACTCACGTGAGGCCAGTGAGGGAGCACTGAGAGAGGAATGGGATAAAGTGGAAAAGGAGACCAGTGGTCTGGGGCTACCGAGGAGGGTGAAGCAGAGGAATCCCTTGAAGAGATAAGGCAGAGAGTTATCATTAGCTAACTTGAGAGAATCATGCCCTTGGAAGGAAATGAAGTTGAGGAGGTGAGGCAGGGGCATCCACAAGGAGGCCATTCCTTGGGGTGGGTGAGAAATGAGGGTGGCTTATAACTAAGTGCTGGCTATAGCTATAGATTTGAGAAAAATCTTGAACTTTATGGTAGGTTGGAAATAGACTGGATGTAGAGCAAAGTGTCAAGGATGTCCTTCAAGTTTCTGGCAGAGATAACTGGGTGAACACAGGTGCTCTTTACTGAGATGGTGCAACTGCAGGAAGGGAGGCTACTGAGGAAGATGCTGTGCTCCAGGGTTTTGTTTCAGGCCTTTCCCGATGCACAGGCCATTTAGGTGTTACTAAAATATTAGCAAGCCTCAGGGCACTGTCTGTTCAGTGTGAGCAAGGCCAGGGTTTCAGAGTTGGTTCTGGAAGTTACTGATGCTGATGTTAACCCCTCATTTACCAGGTTGTGGAGAGCTCCTGGGTCTTCTGTTGGTGAGGAAGAGACAAGCACTGGGGGCTCTTCCAAGGCTCAGGCCTGGGTTGATTACCAACCAACATGAAGTCATTTCTGTTGTGGGCAGACCTATGCATAGGGCTAGGTGTTGGTCTTGGCTGTGCCACACTCAGTCCTACTTCCGAGGTCTAGAACAAGACAACCTGGAGCATAGCTGCTGTTGCACAAACAGCCCTGAGTCTGTGCCTCTGTCCATGCCCTGGAGGGCTGTCTCAGTGTGCCTGGACCTACACTCTGCTTCCTGCTCCAATTGTGCTGTTTCTTCCCCAAGACCTGAGGTGACCTGTGTAGAGGGTGGAGCAGAGTCTGCTGGATTGCTTTTGACAAGCTTTCCCTTTCTAATGGTGGAAGGAGCAGGAGAAGGGTTGATTCTTCAGGCTGGAGCCCCAGGGGCCTAGTCTACAGATTCCCCTGCAGCCTGGGCCAGGCTCTGCTTCTTCTCCACTTCCTGGGAACCAACTACCTCTTCACATGAGGAACTGGGGCACCCAGCCTTGGCTCTGGCAGCAAGGTTCGGGTCTCTGAGTACAGATTCAGAAGGCCCCTGAACCTTGTGAAGCTGCTGTGTTTAGAGAGCTCCAGGGCCCAGCCTTTCACAGCAAGTAAGTTGGTTTTGAGGATACTTGTGGGTCAAGAGGAGGAAGCAGGGAGCAGCTGGCTGTGAGGCTGGGGGTGGGGTGGTGGCTGCAGGAAGACCCAGGAGAACCTCCTCAAGGATCCTTCACTCTGAGACAGAAATCTTCCAGAGAGAGGAAGAGGATTCACCTGTGGGTTGGGAACTGACTGGCACCTGCTGTGTGTAGCGCCATGTCCTTGGTCCTGAGCAGGAAAGGGTGGGGTGGGATTGAAATGAAGGTAACTGATACAAGCAAACATAAGCAGTACAGGGTGCCTGTGATGGGAGCCACAGTCTTCTCAGGGAGTATGTAGTCTGTTCTGATGCTTCTCAGTGATTCCCTGCTCACAATTAGGGGATGAACATAAGCAGGACCAGGTGTGTCCTTCATGGCAAGGGGACTGGATCTGGGCCCTCTGTCCTCGGGAATCACTGGTGTGTATGAACAGTGGAGAAGTAGAGGGACGGTTTCTCCCACAGGCCCAAGGTGCTGAGGAAGGAAGGGCCTGGTTTTCTGAGAAAAGTGGGCCTGCGCTGTGGGTGCAGTTGAGGTGGGAAGGGAAGCAGTGTTATTTTTTGCCCAAGCAAACCTAAAGGTTCTCTAGCTGCACAGAGGCTTTCAAAAGGACAGAGAGGGGTCTAGGCTCAGCCCTTTCTTGGTATCAGGGTTGTGTGGGGCCCACCATCCCATTAGCTTACTGAGTCAATAGGGAAGGCTGTGCTCCTGCTGGGTACTGTTGCCAGCCCCCAGCCCTGCTGTTCCCTCTGAGGTCTCACTGCTCCCTCTGTTGGTCTTCACCTGCCTCCTGCCCCGCCTCTCTCCAGCTAGGAGGAAATAGAAGATTGCTCCAGCCACTCTGTGCTCTGCCATCTCACCTCCCTGCTCCTCCTCATCCAGTTACTCACTTGGGGGTCTGCAGGTGAGTGTGTTCCCATTCCTCTTCCTGTGTCTCCCTTAGGTGGGTGGGATTCCTGGTGAGTGGGGTTCCCAGGTGCCCTGCTGGTTTTCTCCATCAGGAACAGTGGCTGTTGGTGGAGGCCCTTCTCTAGAGAGTTTATGATTCTCCCAAACTACTCATTGTAATTAAACATTTAAGAACAGTCACTAAAGCATAAAATAAGGATGAGACCTGAACAATTGTCCAATGAGGACTGTGTGATGTTTTTAAAAAGTCAGCTATCAAATGAGAAAATACTTCTTTCCTCTTTGTATCCTGGCTTTTTTGGTATTCTAAGCACTTATTCATTTATTCATTGCATTCCAAGAATACTTACAGGGTGTTGCCTATGTGGGAACTGTTATTCTATGAATAGAAAAGGACAAATTCCCTATTTCATAGAGTTTTCATTCCAGCAGGACACGGTGAATAGCTAATGCAACCAACCAGTCAAATCTGGTGCGTTAGCAGAGCCAAGAGGATGGGATGTTGCAGTAAAGCAGGGAAGGAGTCAGGGCTGTGGGAGGTGGGTGTGGTCAGGGTGGACAGGGAGATGGGCAAAGATTGGATGAGATGGGCCAGTGAGCCTGTGAGGATAACAGCAGTGTGAGGCTGGCAGTGTGCTGGGTGTTCAAGGAACAGAGGAGACAGGTGTGGAGCAGAGGGAGCTGGAGGGAGAAGCAGGAGTTGGGGTCACAAAGGTACTGGCAGTCATCCCTATGCACCTCATGGGACACTGGGGACACTGGGGAGGATTACAGGACTCTGAGCAGAGTAGGGACATGGTTTTGCTTACAGGTGAAAAGGATCACAGGCATGAGGGTGGGGAGAGGACAGACAGAAAGATGAGTTACTGTTGTTCTCCAAGTGAGAAGTGATGGTGACTCAAGCTGAAGTCAAGCAGCATAGGTGACAAGTCTCTCTTTGGATTTACAGCAGGGCTGGTGCTGCAGAGTAGTCATGTCATGGCGTGTCCTCCAGTCCTCAGAAGGCTGAGAGCTCTTGGGAGAGTAGGGGTGAGGGGTAGGGATGGCAGTAGATGAACCTCTTTTTTAAAAGATTTTATTTATTCATTTTTAGAGAAAGGGTGGGATAAAGAGAGGGAGAGAAACATCAATGTGTGGTTGCCTCTCATGCATCCCCTACTGGGGACCTGGCCCGCAACCCAGGCATGTGACCTGACTGGGAATCGAACCAGCAACTCTTTGGTTCACAAATCAAAGGTATTCAATCCACCGAGCCACACCAGCCAGGGCCGAACCATTTTTTTAAACAGGCAGTGTTTTGGGTTCTTGTGAGCAATGGGAGTGAGGGCAGGTATTAACGGAAGTAGCATTTGGCTCCAGTTTTTT
>VMDR010007460.1:0-40427 GCA_007922815.1 Macrotus californicus | reverse complement strand
AAAACATTCAGCTTCTACTAGGGTTTGGGACAGGAAGGCGGGCAGGGGAACTGCTATTTATTGCTATTGTAGAACTATTTTTCTCATTTGATTAAAATTAAATATGGAAGAATATAAAATCTTCAAAAATAATTTTACTGGCTGAATAACATTCTGTCATATATACTGTAAATTACTCAGTCAAATCACCTATCATTGGTTATTTAGATCACATCAAGATTTTTAACACTATAAATAATACTGGGACTAACATATTTTTGTCTGTAGTAGTGATTTTCTTCTAGATTGCTAAGAGTAGGAAATGGCCAGAGTAGAAATATTTAAATTTTTCTTCTATATATTGCATTATCTTTTGAAAGTTTTTAAAAAATTAGCATTTTATTTTTTAAGTAATGGTCAAGAAAACTTTATAGGAGTGAGAATTGAAATACCCACAGACATCCTGGATGCTAGAAAAATAATATTTATATCAATATTAATTGTATCATTTGGAGATTGCAACATTTTTTCTCACTTAGAGTTTTTCATCTCCTTTCCTCAGGAAGAAAACTTTTAAGATCCAAGTACAGCCCTGGCCAGGTGGCTCAGTTGGTTAGAGTGTCATCCAATATGCCTGGGTTGCTGGTTCCATCCTCGCTCAGGGCGCTCATAAGAGTCAACCAATGAGTGCATCAATAAGTGAAACAACAAATTCATGTTTCTCTCCCGCCTCCTTCCTCTCTCCGTTCTTCTCATTAAAATCAATCAATAAAATCTTTTTTTAAAAGATCTGAGTACAATCTGTGTACAATAACTTCTTGGAATTTTGGAAACATACCTTTTCATATTTTTAAAAGAGAAAAGAGCCCAAACTTTCTTTTTTCTAAACAGAGAAAAAAATTTTGACTGGCACTCCTGGTTATATCTCATGATCAATCAAAGGTTTTTAGTTATTGCATAACTTTTTGCTGCTCGTGAAGTCATAGAGTATTCTGAAACCTCTCTACAAAACCAGTGTATGTTTATAACTCTTCTAATGTTAAAGTAATAAAGTTCTTTTTATAGAAACTGTAGAAAATACATTATTATATAAGGCAAATATTACCTGTACAATTTTTTTTAATGTTTTTATTTTGTCTCTTTTAAGATGGGGTAAAGTTTATATTTTTGTCCTTTAGTTTTAAAAGTACACATATTTTGCCCTGGCTGGTGTGGCTCAATGGATTGAGTGCCAGCCTGCGAAACAAAGGTTGCCGGTTTGATTCCCAGTCAGGGCACATTCCCGGGTTGCGGGCCAGGTCCCCATTTGGAGGCATGTGAGAGGCAACCACACATTGATGTTTCTCTTCCTTTCTTCCTCGCTTCCTTCCCCTCTCTAAAAATAAATAAATAAAATCTTTTTTAAAACAAAAAAGGAGTGACAAGGAGTGGAGGTCATGTATTGGACCCATCCTCTTTAAATAAATAAATAAATAAATAAATAAAGCATACATATTTTAAGTTCTAAGTCCTTTTTTCATTTCATTTCTAAAGTCTTTTTTCTTTATATTCCTTCTCCCCAATAGTATTTTCATTTTCTAAGTTAATGTAGATAATCTCAGGTCTAAATTATTATAAAACAGCTGAAAACTGGTTACTCTGGTCTTTCTAGTTCTTCTGTTTAACTGTCTTTGCGTATGGAAGAGATCACATTTCATGGTTTTATTTTATTTTTTTAATTGAATTTATTGGAGTGACATTGGTTGATAAAATTATATAGGTTTCAGGTGTACAGTTCTCTAATACATCATGTGTGTATTGTATTGTATGTTCACCACCCGGTCAGGTCTCCTTCCATCTCACGGTTTTATTAAGAAGGCATCAGGAAAGATGCTTAGCCTATTTTCTGATATTCAGTACTGCTTAATTTTTTTTTTAATCCTCACCCGAGGATATGTTTATTGATTTTTAGAGAGAGAGGAAGGGAGAGAAACATCAATGCAAGAGAGAAACATTGATCGGTTGTCTCCCATACATACCCGACTGGGGATCGAACCCACAACCTAGATATGTGCCCTGACTGGGAATCGAACCTGCAACCTTTTTGGTGTATGGGACAATACTACAACCAACTGAACCACCCAGCCGGGGCTCAGCACTTCTTACGTCATCTTATATTTGCTAAGGGTAGGTGCATCCAACAGTAAGACTTTACTAGACCATGAGCTATCCTTGGTTTCAGAATAGATTCAAACTTGAATATTGAGTCTGCTCTTTACTACCTCAGTCACTCTGGGAAAATCCTTAAACTGAGCCTTAGTTTCCCATCTCTAGAATGGCATAACAGAGATAATGATGTACTGTATGAGTATTTAGTAGGGTGTCTGACATAAAGCAGGTATTTGATGGACATTTCTTCCTCTTCACTCCCCCGAGCTTTACAGTGGAAAAGAAGTTAAGAATAAATTAGGAATCTTCTGGTAAGCCCAAATGGACTGTAATAAAGGAGATGAGGTACAAAAGCTCTGAGAAAAATTATTTTCCTCTCAAAGACACATGATTAGCATAGCATATTAAGTCCCCAGAGCACTGGAAAAATGACACAGATATTTAATCTATCAGAGTATATCTAAGAAAAGTGAGTTGAATGGGATCTTTGTGTCGGTGATATTTTGTTTTCCTCCCCCTCTCCTTTCTCTCATTCTCTTTACTGCAGCATTCTGGATAGCCCTTTCCTGACTCCATGAGAAGAACTACTGGAGATAATAATAAATATGAGTTGAGCTGTGGTAGGCAGTCAGACAGACATGAGCAGAACACGGAGGGCTGGGTACCAAAGGTCACCAGGGTGGAAAGCCCCAGATGCCTAGCAACAGACAAAACTGGGAAAACAAGGACCTGGCCCCCACAGGGTAACCTTTTCTCCCCTAGCATATCACTGGTCATGTGTCATGTGGTTTAGACTGACTTACTTTTCATATCCTTAGTCATGTGGCTTGGACCCTCCCCTGACCTTTTCTTCCTAGGCATGTTACTGGTCATGTGTATTAGAGCCCCTTAGAGGGAAAATGAACAAGAGAACCAGAGAATAACCCTTAAGCATTAAGCCCTGCAGGACAATGTGGTTTTGACTCATATCTAATACATCCAGGCCTCAGTTGTGTTTCAGCTCCAGGCTGAGAAAAGCAGCAAAACCAGACAAGCAACTCCAAGAGGGGCCTAAGAACCAGGTGCACTGACTAAAATGACCCTTTGCCCCCAGGACCCTGAAGGGACACACTTGGAAAGTTGATGAATATTCTATTAGGATCCCCCCTAGGACTGCCCCTAAAATCTACCTTTGAAAGCCTTTAGGACAGAGGACCTGGGTCACCCTTTTCTTCCCTCCAGTTGTGTTAATTTTAACCTTCTCCTAAGCTCCAAGGGCCCCTTTTGCCTCTGTAACTTGTTTCCTGAGCCCATTTTTTCTACTGCTCACTTCTACTTCTCAGACTTTCTAAATAAACTTTCTTTTATAGTTTAAGCCTTAGCTCTGAATTCTTTCTTAGCCAGAACTGAAGTACTGAGGTTGCCGAGCCAAGGTCTGGTCTGACTGTTACCTGACTGGGACCAGCCCAGAGCAGGTCTGCCTCAGGCTGGCCTGTAGTGTGTGGGTTTCTTAACTTTGGGTAGGAAAGATTTCACAATGTGAGTGTAGATGATTTCAAGAATGTGTTTATTAAAGTTGGGGACAGTGAAACAAAGGAAGGAGTTAGGGTAGAAGAAGCAACAGAAGAGAGCCTAGGGTGGTGCTCTGCTTTGGCTCCCTAAGAACTTTCTAGGAAAGAAGTCAGCCAAGGCGCGCCTGCAGTTAGCTCATGGGGAAGTCAGAGAAAAGGGGGCCTGGGAGACAAGATCAGGGGATAAGCCTGGGAGGAGCTGCTGCCACCCACTGCTTTCCTGGTTGCAAGTCTTGTGGCTGCCCTTACAGTTTAAGAGGAAGTAAAAAGTTTATGCCCAAGAAGAGGGGTATGGGCAGGGCATGCTCTAGAGTGGGCCCACACTGATATCCTTTGTTTTGAGGGTTTTATTTCTCATCTTCCAGTGAGAGTCTTAGAGGAGGGTTTTAGCAGAGTATTCTTCAGCTTTCCAAACGAGCACATGGGGGTTGGGGGATTATTCGTTGGTCTGTTTCACTTTTGTCTTGGGTCTGTCTGGCTCTGGTGGGGTTTTTGTTATTTGTTCTTCTGACTTCATCTGTCCTTGGGTTTACCTGGCATAAATGGCACTAATTGGGTCTCTGTTCTCTGTTTTCCCTGACTAGGTTGATTTAAGATATGTATTCTCTGGTTAGGAAGGAGTGGTATAAACCATTTGCTCTTAAGTGTCCTTGGTTACAAAAGATAAGGTCTTGTGATTCACTTACTGGCTGTAAGTTGTTCAGATTGTTCGGCCTTGTCTAGTTTTCTTGTCTCTGTCTCCCCATTCCACTTGCCCAGGAGTTTTCCTGACTTCTTACTGTCCTACCTCAACTCCACTAGTGTAACACCTGGTGCTGTTCTCACCGCCAACAACGCTATATAGCTAAGTCTGTATTGTACCCTGCCTGACACTTACGAGCAGTTTAGTGAAGGCTAGTAAAGACAAAGTGTTCTTTGTCTCCTTTTGTCCTTCCTCTTACAATTCTCCTTTGTCTCTTTTATTCCCATTTACTATAATCGTGTGCTCAACACCCTTAAGAATCCAGAGTAGAGAAGTCTCAGGAAGCCTGTGTCCTGATGTCAGCCTGCCAAACATATGAGAGCTTTTCAGAAGTCTGTTTCCTGTCAAGTGTGTCATCCGCTCAGGGAGGAAAAAAGTACTAGGAAGCACTTTTGAGTTCACCAAAAGGGTGTGTCCTTCAGAATGATCCTGTTGCCCTGCCAGTAGTGACTGTTCACATCCGCCTCTCAGCTACATATGCTCTTTTTTTTCCTTTGATAATTAGAAAGCCGGCCTCTTGGAATCTTCAGTATGACAGAGGTCGGTTTTGCATTCAAGCCTATCTTTGAACCTACATGGAGTTTTGCTCATTTTTAATAGGAAGATAGCAAATATGACTTGTAATTGGCAAAAATCACCTCTAGGAGTAGAATCACTAACTTATATAATTTGAAAGATCTGGGCTTCCTTACTCCCAAAATGGCTTTCTACCCATGGGATATTGGAAAACCTGACCAGGGGTGTCCTTCCCAGGCACTGGTTGATTAATGCGTCTTACTTTTCTTATCATTTCCTGCTTTGTTGGGATTTGAGAGAGATGGATAACTTTGAAGCATACTGCCTGGAAAGTGCAGGCTTTGAAAGGTGTCTTGTTGGAGCTCTGGGAAGTGATGGAGAAGCACAAGGCTGCCTGGGCAGGAGATGGGCGTATTGCAGAAAGAAAAGGTTACAAAAATCGAGATGAGAAGGTACAAAAGCAACTCTCTTTTGAAATTTTCATAATTGTAACTAAAAGAGGTGGATGAAAGGGAAACTGTAGCATGAACATGTATGTATTGAAGCCACGGGCTCATAAACCGTTAGCAAAGTGCTAAAGCATATGGTTCTATTTGTGATTATATCTAATGAGTACTCAGTTCTTAATTCAAGAAAGGCCTTTATATCTTGATTATACCTCTTAGAATATGAACCTTTTGCCAGATCCACAGTCCTACTATGGCAAGCAAGGTATGAAATTAAATTTGCATCTTTTTGCAATAATGATAATTAACAATATTATTATTTTTCATGAGGATTAACAGCTTTAATCAAGGCTCAAAATCTTAATTAAATTTTAAAAAACCAAAAGTTCCTTGGCCAGGTAGCTCAGTTGGTTAGAGCATTGTCCTTATATGCCGAGGTCACATCCCTGGTCAGTGCATATATAAGAATCAACCAATGAATGCTTAAATAAGTGGAACAACAAATCAATGTCTGTCTCTGTCTCTCCCCACCCCCCGCCTCATCCCCCCACCATCTCTTCCCTTCACCCCCTCTCCTGTTTCCCCTTCTCTTGTCTGAGTAAATAAAAATAAATAAGTAGACTAAGGTCAAGATGGCGGCACAGGTAAATACAGCTCGCCTCCTCGTACAGCCACATCAAAATCACAACTAAAATAGAGAACAGCCATGACTCAGAACCATCAGAGATTGAGTTAAATGGAAGTTTGACAACTATGGAATTAAAGAAACCACATCCATTGTGGGCTTGGGGGAGTGGAGATGTGGAACAGATTGGTCCCACATCCATGTGTGGGGATAAAAATTCAGGAGGAATATCTTGGGAGTGAGGAGCCCCAGCCCCACAGCAGGAACCCCAGCCCAGACTTCCAGTGCAAGGAAGATAAGACCCCATAACTTCCAGCTGCAAGAAACAGCAGGGATTGAGTTGGTAGTAGAAACTTTTGGAGTCCCAAGCAATTCCCCTTAAAGAATCCACACAAAGACATACTCAGACTTACTCCCTCTGAGCTCCAGCACCAGGGTAGCAGCTTGAAAGGCACCAGAGGCAAACAAGAAGGAACTAAAGTGCCTGGCATTAAGGCAGGAACTGGGGGACAGCTTTCTCTCAGACAGAAGGATTGGCAAAGGCCATTGTCCCTTTTCTGGATCCTCCCCGCCCACACAGAGCCACAGATCCAGCAGGCAGGTACCATATCTGAGACTCTATCAACTTGGCTAACACTGTTTTCGCCACCCTGGAGAACCCCTAAGACCCCATTCCACCCAAGCTGTTAATCGTGACTTTTCTGTATGAATGGCTGGTCTTGACTCAAGCTTCACAACTTCCTAAATCCTATCAAACAAGCAACAACTGGTCTCATAAGCCCACAGCCCATGTACTTCTTGCTAAGTGGCCCCAGATCCAGCACAGGGAGTAACCAGCCTAGATTCACAGCTTGACTTTGCCTGGGAATCTCCAAATCTAGCACAAGTAGCCATGTCACATTGCTTTATAGCTCAGGAAGGCCATCCCTGGGCAAAACACAGGTGGGGGCTGACCTTGGCCTACATTACCCAGGAAACCCCAGAGCCTGTGTGCCCAGTGGAAAGCTACAGACCATGTTAGAGCACCACCACCTGCTGCCCAGCTGATTGTCCACGGAGGCTAGAGGTTGGTGGTCAGTGGTCACAGCCAGTCCTTGCAGCTGACGGGCCTTGGTAAATCCCTCCCACTGACCTGCCAACAGCAATCAATGCTAAACTACAAAAGGATGGAATACTCAGCCCAAACAAAGGGCATACGTTGAGTACCTAGCTTGGGGGATAGGGGAGGCTGTGCCACTGGACCCTACAGGACATCTACTATATTAGGCCACACTACCAAGACAGAGTCATAGCAACTCTACCTAATACATAGAAACAAACACAGGGAGGCTCCAAAAATGAGCGAAGAAACATGGCCCAAAGGAAAGAACAAATCAAAACTCCAGAAAAAGAACCAAACAAAATGGAGATGAGATAAGCAATCTATCAGATGCAGAGTTCAAAACACTGGTTATAAAGGATGTTTAAGGAACATAGTGAAGAAATCAACAGCATAAAAAGGATCTACTCAGAAATAAAGGACATGCTAATTG
Organism: Macrotus californicus; assembly: GCA_007922815.1. Lineage (NCBI taxonomy): Eukaryota > Metazoa > Chordata > Mammalia > Chiroptera > Phyllostomidae > Macrotus > Macrotus californicus. The sequence continues at coordinate 32,889 of VMDR010007460.1, read as the reverse complement.
AAATAAAGAACAATTTACAGGGACATAAGAGTAGAGTGGATGAAGCCGAAAATCAAATCAATGACTTGGAACATAGGGAAGCAAAAACAACCAATCAGAACAACCAGAAAAAAGAATCCAAAATAAATGAGGATAGTGTAAGCAGCCTCTGGGACAAATAAGTGTTCCAACATTCGCATCATAGGGGGCTAGAAGGAGAAGAGAAAGAACAAGAAATTGGAAATCTATTTGAAAAATAATGAAAGGAAACTTCTCTAATTTGGTGAAGGAAATAGACATACAGGTCCAGGAAGCACAGAGTCCCAAACAAGATGGATACAAAGAGGCCCACTCCAAGGCACATCATAATTAAAAATGCCAAAGGCTAAAGATAAAGAGAGAATCTTAAAAGCTACAAGACAAATCAATTCCCTACAAGGGAGTTCCCATAAGACTGTCAGCTGATTTCACAAAAGAAACTTTGCAGTCTAGGAGGGATTGGCAAGAAATATTCAAAGTCATGAAAAGGAGGGACCTACACCCAAGATTGCTCTACCCAGCAAAGCTATCATTTAGAATGGAAGGGCAGATAAAGAGCTTCCCAGGTAAGAAAAAGCTAAAGGAGTTCATCAGCACCAAACCATTATATGAATGTTAAAGGGATTTAAGAAAAAGAAGATCAAAACTATAAACAAGAAAATGGCAATAAATACATAACTATTAATAATTGAGTCTAAAACACAAACTAAGCAAACCAAAAAAACAAGAGACAGAATCATGCATATGGAGAGTGTTTTAATGGTTGCCAGATGGGAGGGGGGTGTGGGGAAACCGGTGAAGAGGTGAGGGGATTAAGTACTAGTAGGTAGTTACAGAATAGCCTTGAGGCTGTGAGGTACAGTACAGGAAATGGAGTAGCCAAAGAACTTAAAGGCATGACCCATGGAGCTGAACAACGGTGTGGGGATTGCCTGAGGGAGTGGGGGGTGCTGGATGGAGGGGAGCAAAGGGCGGAAAATTGGGACAACTGTGATAGCATAATCAATAAAATATAAGTAAAGAGAATTGATTTTTTGTTGTTGTCACAAATGATAAGATTTTATTTTTATGATTGAGTAATATTCCATTTTATATATGCATAACATTTCTTTATCCACTCATCTATCGATGGGCATTTGGGTTGCTTCCCTATTTTGGTTATTGTAAATAATGCTACAATAAACATAGTGGTGCACATATATTTTCAAATTATTTTTTGGATATATATCCACATGTGGAATTGCTGGGTTATAAGGTAGTTCTGTTTTTTATTCTTCTGAGAAAACTTCATACTGATTTCCATAGTGGGAGAATTGATCTTTTAAAACAACAATGAATGAAGAATTATGACAATTTTAAACAGGGCTCTAAGGATAATGCCTTCCTATACTGGGAATGTAATTTTGTCACTTTTTGTTTTATCAAAGACTATTCTACAAAAAATGTTGGTTACCTGTGGATGTAACTAAAAGATTGTATGTAACTAGCAGGCCATTCCAGATCATACACATGTTGTGGCAGTTTTTGGTGCGGTTCTAGTGGTTATTTGCAAGGTTTGTGCTATTGTTATATATAGTTTTGTTTCTAAGATCCACTTAAATACTTTGAGAATACACCTTGTTTTATTTGTTCTTTCAGCCCACATTTGCCTGAGCACCAACTCTCAGATCCTGGCAGGTGTTAGATACACGAAGATAAAACACAAGAGTTCAGTGTAGTACATTGCCAGGTACCTAGGTTCCCTGATCGTTAGTGAGTGTACTCCATGGCAGGATTTTTCAACCCAGCATTTTGATATTTTAGGCCAGATAATTTTTTGTTATGGGGTGCTGTCCCAAGGAGCATTATAGGAGTTTAGCAGCATCCCTGGTCTCTTATCTACTAGACGCCAATATTACTCCCCCTCCCCCAGCTGTGACAATCAAAAACTGTTTCCAGACATTTCTAGATGTCCCCTGGAGCAAATCCAGAATGAGAACCAGGCTATCTGTGTCATTGACAAAGGGTTTTGGTAAAATTAGTTTTCAAAAATACAAAGCAAGCAAATGTAACGAAAACAACCCAGATCTGTCACACATTGCTTATTACTCCACAGGGTTCCTCATACACTAACAGTAGTACTGAATAACACCATGTCTATGAGATCTCTTTCTGAGTTGGTGTGTATAAGAATAATTGTTCCATTTTTTCATGACTTCACTAAACAACAAACAAAGCAGTAATTGGAAAGGGTGAGTCTGCTATTAAAAACCTTAATTCTTTTCTGGGCCTTTATGTCAAGATTACTCTCTTCTTAAGAATGAAAATATTTTATGTCCTCTTAATGAGTAGCCTGGACAACTGGCACATTTTTAAATGTTTTCTGTTTTTCAGGCACATGACTTTGAATTTTGTTACATTACTAATGAAACACTGCCTAACTTAGACTTCACCTTACTGCTTTCCCATATTCAAACAATGTGTAATGAACATTATACAACTAAATTTATTTTAATAGTGTCTTAAAGCTTGTGTTCTATTCATGCCTTCCTTCTCAATGAACAGGGGTCACTTTCCTATTAGAAATAGCACTTCACTAGTAGTGCTGAAACCCGAGTTCTAGGTTCTCCTCTGGTATGAACTAGCATTTAAGCATCCGTTTACCTTCTTTCTTCACCTGTGACATAGATAAATGATAGCTAGATAGATGATAGACTCTTTTATACTGTTTTCCAGATAAATATCCTAAATTCCAGAAGTCTACACTGTGCTCAAATTTCTTTTTTGTATCCTTATTCTTACAGAATATCCACATTTCAGTTTCCGTGCCTGTCAAGAGTTTTAATTCATCATGGATAATCTGTCATCAGAAGAAATTCAGTTGAGGGCTCACCAGGTTACTGATGAGGTAAACATTTTACTAGGAATAAGTAATTTTCTTTTAGTTTTCAGAGTGGAAGGATGAGAAGGCCTTCATGGAAGACTATTTTGGCCTCTTCCTAGTCGCTTTATATCAAAGAACACGTTTGCTCTGTGTGCCATTACTAGCTGTTTATTTTTTCACTTTTCAAAAAAACTAAATAAGTGAAAACAATTTGTAAGATATTTTTAGATAATCATTACTTAACAGCTACTTACAACCCTCAACAACAAAGACTCTAGATTTGAGGAATCCTGGGCGTCTGATTTTAGCAGAACTTCCCAGTGTCTGTGTAATTTACCTAGATCTCTGCTTACATTCATTTCACCCTTCAGTTTTTTTCTTAAGGAGCACCTGGTAGGAAGAAAACTAAAATTATAGTGATCAACTTGTTTTGTATGTTTTAAAGGGAGGAATTGATGTGCTGGCAATCTTTTCTTTTAAGATATTTAAAGATTTTTTTTAATTTATTATTTTTAGAGAGAGGGGAAGGGAGGGAGAGAAACATGTAATGGTTGCCTCCTGCACACCCCAAACCAGGGACCAGCCCACAACCCAGGCCTGTGCCCTGACCGGGAATTGAACCAGTGGACCTTTCGCTTTGCAGGGATGACACCCAACCCACTGAGCCACACCAGTAAAAGCTGCGCTGGCAATCTTTAAAAATAGAGTAGTATCATGAACATAGCCTGTGATCACATTTTATTTTTTTTTTAATTTTTAAAAATTTATTTTTAGAGGGGAAGGTGGAGAGAAACATCGATATACATTGATCACACCCCCAACTTGGGGGACCTGGCCCACAACCCAGGCATGTGCCCTGAGCAGGAATCAAACTGGCAACCTTTCGATTTGCAGGAAGATGTTCAACCCACTGAGCCATGCCTGTGAGGGCAGATTCTACTTTTTTTCTACATGTTTTAGAATGCTAAAATTCTTCTGTTTTTTTCCTAGTCTCTGGAAAGTACAAGGAGAATCCTGGGTTTAGCCATTGAGGTAAGAAAGTGTTTAATTATCAAGTTAAATACAGAAACTGTGGGAGGGATGCTGATAGCAAAACCCAGAATTGGTATTAAGAGTCAGAAAGGCGTGGTATCAATAAGCTTTATTATTTGAAACCTACAATTAATGAAATAGACCACACACCAACGGGACTTTTTCCCTCCATCGACAACAATGGAAGATGACAGGGAAGATCAGTGCACCATGAGTGTATGATTTAATGATCTGTCAGGAGGTGGTATGTTAAAATGTATTGGTTTGGGGATAATAATCTTCTCAGTAGTTGTACTCATCAAATAACTTAGGTTTCTAAGTGATCCCTGCTATTTATTGGGCCTTACAGTTTTTCTTTCTGTTACTTTTGCTCTGTTTCGTTGTGCTACCAGCTTTTTCCCCTTCTTTCAGTCTCAGGATGCAGGAATCAAGACTATCACTATGCTGGATGAACAAGGGGGTGAGTTGGAGTTACTGGCAGAAACCTTTGATTTGACTTAAGATGCCAGAAAGCCCTTTCAAATCAGCCATGAAAAATATCCCATAAAATTCAGCCTTTGGGCGTGGCTTCCCTTCGTAACATAAGAGTGGTATATTTACTTCTTTTCTTCTGATCTGAATTATGTTTATTGCTAATTGGAGGTGGGGATAACAATGTCCAATCATATGCCAGGTGTTTGTTAGGTAGTGGGACTTACTATGTGCATTGGTCATATGTACAGTAGACATTGTGATATTTTTGCATCATTTTCAGAAATCAAGTGAAGTCCTTAAATAGGCCTAGATCTAGGCAAGTTTGAAAATACTGCATTTGAGTTGGCTTCAGTATTCTGGTCTGGTTTTTACTAGTCTGATGACAGCCCCCAGGTTTTGAGCCTATTCAAAGGTAGAAATACTGGGGATTTGGTCTGGTCACAGTACAGCTAATCTGGTTGCAACGGTGATGTCTAAGCAAACCCTCAGGCGCTCCTATTATACAAATTTCTTTAGAATAAGTCTTTTCCTCAGTAAGAGGACAAGTGCCTCAGGATCAGTGTGCAAAAGATTATTTTATGTTGTGCAGTATGTACTGCCTCCAGGCACTGACACAGTTACCGTGGTGTGTTATGTTGGATTCAAGGTTGAAGTCTGGTGTTCTATAATAATAGTTAGCACTCTGAATGTAAAACAAAATGTAATTTCCACAACTTATTCTTAGAACAACTAAACCGCATAGAAGAAGGCATGGATCAAATAAATAAGGACATGAGAGAGGCAGAGAAGACTTTAACAGAACTCAACAAGTGCTGTGGCCTTTGTGTCTGCCCCTGTAATAGGTGAGTTGATAACTCAAGACCTTTTAAAAATAAATTTAAAGTGAGAGCCTCCTCGCTCCCTGTCCCTAATAAGGTAATGAAGTGTGACTAGGCCTAAAAAAGGAACTTTGTTAGAAAAACTTAAGGTATTTCTCCTTCAGGCAGATCAAGTTTTTCATGTAAATGGGTAGATTCACTGAAAACCATGTCTTAAATTCGATCGATTCTTGGATCAAGTCCCAATCTTATTTTATAGTAATACATGAAAGGCTGGGAAATATACACTAGATAATAGGATGGAATTAGTGTCCTTTTCTTACAAACAAGGGGTATTAAAAAAATACATATTCTGCGGTAGGCACAAGAGGGATGGCCAGGGGAGGAAAGGGTTTGGGTCTTATCTTCCAAAGACTTACCTTGTGTTTGGATGTATGAGGAAGAATAGCAAAAAGTAAAAAAATATATAAACCTAGTGCTAGATCATGTGACATCAACTAAGGCTAAGGGTACAGAACTGATAGAGGCCAATGTGGAGAACATCTTATAGAAGAGGCAGGACTTGAATTGGGCTCTGAGTGATGAGAAGGGTTTGGATGGTCATGGAAAAACTGGGAGGGCATTTCCCATGGAAGATTGAATGTGGACAGACATTTCAGACACCCTTGACTTAACTGAGCTGCATGATTTGTATAGATGAGAACTGGAAAATAAGCAGGCAGTAGGGTAACCTGAATGCCAGACTAAGGAGTCGATGGTTTGGAATGGAGCATATAACCACCCACCAGGAGACTAGTCAGAAACCGTTTGTAATCTAGGCCTGCGAAGTAAAACCTTATCATTGAGATCAGAGAGAAAAATGTGCGTCAGAATTCATTTTAAATCAGCCGATGGTGTGTCAGACACAAGGAAGGAAAACATCAAAGAAGACTTGCAAAGATTGGAGGTCTCTAGTAAACTAGATGAGGAGCCGTCAAACTATTTGTGTCTAGTGTATGAGACCATGCTTGACAGAAAGGAATTCATTCTTCTTGGTGACTCCCTTTGGAATATTTGAATTCTTTACTTATTCTCAGGTAAACCAAACTCCATGGTGTTGACAAATATGTACTATTCAAACCTAGATAAGGCAACTAATCGTTATCTTGCCTTCTATTAGAAGGGGCTCATCTTTGTTTTAAAAAGTAATTAACAAAACAACTTTGAAGTTCACCCTTCGTGAAAAGGGCAGTGTCTGGAGATTGCATGACCACCACTGCTGCTGACAGTATTCATTTTTAAAGAGCTTCGTAAGCATTAGTATTTCCATGTAGCTGTCTCAGCTGGTTAAAGTAGGAATGGGATACAAAGATTTATAGACTCTCAGCATCTTTACTCCCCAAAGGAATTAGGAATGGAGGAACTTTCATTTTATTATAGTTTTTCATAAGTGTTTTCATGTGATAATATTCTCTCTGTCCTTTCTACTAGAGAAAATAGAGTTAGGTTGCTTGCCTGTCAACTTTAGTGTTTTTTTAGGCACAAGAAGTTAAGATTTGACAGTGTTCTGTCTAGTATTGTCCATTGGTTTCCTAATATAAGACAAGTCTTTTGACCTCTTTAGACGTTGGATGACTCTCCAAAAGTGCATGTTTTAATAACTATGACTGTCAGCCAGAGTTTAGCAAATTACTGTAAGCAAACAAGTTAGAAATGGACAGATTTTTTGATCCAAACTCTTAACTATATTTTGCAAGCTTTTTCTTTTCTCCTGTGTTCTGTGTACCCTCTTGGAAGAATGCAGAGGAGAAAAAGTAAATGAAATTCCTTGCCATTGGATATTAAGAGAAGGGCATGGAGGAGGAAGTCCTCCCTGGAACCTGCAGCAAAATCGGTTCTGAGTCGGGGGTTGAACAGGAAGAACAGTGACGCCTGAAGTGTCTACTCTCATAGAAAGTGGGAAATGAAACAATGGCAGTATTAATTTTGTTTCTCTTTGGGTATCCCAGCCAAGTATGGGCAAGATTTTCTTGGGCACTTGTAAAAGGCAAGGTGGAGTGTGTCCTGAAGCAGCCTTTGCCCTGTAACCCCAGCAGAACTCTTTCTCAGTGGGCCAGGAGAAGGCACTTCTTACCACACGGAATGGAGGGGTTACTGTAGGCGAGTTAGATGAGCGAGTTAGAGACGCCGGATTGCAATTGCCTTCCTTCCACCCATCCATTCTTCATGTTGTGGAGTCCTTGGCCTAAAGGGTATCTCTTGTCTTCAGCTGTGTCTGCTGGCGTTTCTGCCAGTGTTTTGATCTTCCCAGTCTCATCTGCTGGTTTCCGTCAGGCTTTTCATATAAATGGCTATAGCAGTGGCTCCTCAAAGGCCGATCCAGGATCTTAGCCTTCTTCATGTGAGGCTAGTACTAATTCTGGTATTAGTAATGACAGTTTAGGTCCACAGTCTCTTACCTGCAATTCAGAAATCTAAAAGATTCTGAAAGCCGAAGGTTTCTTTCTTTCTGTAGTAACACAGCTTATTAATGAGGCCACAAAGTGTGATCTGAACTGAAGCTCTTTATTATCTTTACCACACTTAGTGTATATATCATTTTGTTTCACGGCAGAATAGTAGATGTGTTTGATTATGTGATACTGCTCAGAGTGTTTCACATCCAAGGGTCTGGACAAGACTTGTGGGCCTATCTGTTAATTTAGGCTCTTACTATTTGATCACTTTACATTTAATCCTAACAGTAACTTTAGTATCAGATAGATTCTCTTCTTATCACCATTTTACATTTGGAGGAACAGAGGCCCAAAGAGGCTACACTAGCAAGCAGAATAGCTGAGATTCAAAACCAGGCAGAGCCCTAGCTTTGAACTATATCCTACATTGCTTGACTTTGACAAAGAAAGAATGAACTTTTTGGTTGTCACTATTGTTAGGTGTACTTGTATTGCTATATAGAAAATCTCTTGAGTAGACTTGTTCTTTGAGATTTGTTTTGTTCAGTCATGTTCATTGAAGCTAAGTCAGCAAATCTTTTCTAAAAATAAGTAATGCAAATACCTTTACTTAAACAGACCCTGTATTAGAGGGCAGTTTTAACTTGAGCTAATTTTTTTTAAAGGATTACTAGAATTTAAAACCAGACTACCAGAATTAAACTTTAAGATTGTGAATAAGTGTCATGTTAGCTTGCTACTATTTGAATCCTAAAAGCAAAATAGCACATATCCTTATTAAAAAATACATCTTTTGCACAGTACAGCATAGGGAACATAGTGACTAGTAGTCTAATAACTACGTATGGTGTCAGATGGGTGTGAGATTTATCTGGATGATCACTTATTAAGTTATGTAATGTCTAATCACTGGGGTGTACATCTGAAACTAATATAATAATGTATGTCAACTGTAACTGAAAATTAAAAGTGATTTAAATATATATATATATATTTTTTGTCAATAACTTTGAAAAGTTGTAATTCGAATTAACAAGAGCGTAAAGGAGGCAGACTGGAAATGGGCACTGTCAGACTAGTAAACCGCCTGCTCTGCCGGTTTAACCATTCTCAGACAAGGGGCTCTGTCTTTACTTGCTTCTCTTCAGTCTGTGCTTATAATGTCAAACATAATGGTACATAGTTTGAAGACAAGTTGGTATTTCTGGACCACTTACTAGAGAAGTTCAAAACTGGTACTAGAGGTTTTATACTTACTTCAATCCTGTCTCATATGGAGATGTAAGTATTCAGCTCTGATTGGTTGAAATAATGTCAAATTATATTTTAGTCAACACTTGAGTGCTTCCTCCGTCCTGTGCACAGACGTACAAAGATGAGTAAGGCATAGCTCCGTGCTGTTGTCTCTGCCGTCACTCGGTTTTTGTGTGTCCTGTAGTATCTGATAAATAGTAGGTGCGCAGTGAATGCTTGTTGATTGAATGTCCTTGAGAAACTTGTTGACTGATGGTAGAGTTTACGTGTAAAATGATTTTTAAAAATTAAAATGCCAAAAAAATCATAATAGAAGTAATTACGAGAAATCTGTAATCATCAAGAGTGAGAAAGTTTCACAACCTCTGTTAATATTTGCCTTTTCTTCGCATTAATTTTCATAATTTTAGAAAAGAATATCCTTGTCCAGACATTCTTAGGAAAAATGAAGTATGCTCTGATTTAAATAGTTTTCTTTTTTTCTTTTTATTTAGATTCTCAGATGTTGGTTGTTTCTATCAACTCAGGCAGGAATTTAAATGCATTATGTTTTGAAAACTCTAAGCCTGTTTCTGTCTGTTTGACTGGCATTCACTGTTTTCTGCATTTCATTCTCTCACCTAATCTTTTCCTCTCTAATCTGCTTACTAAAAATGAAGACTTAACGTCAGAAGCCGGACACAGTAACTGATCAAAGGGAACTTTGAGATGCAGTCTTGTGGCACAGTTGGGGCTGTTAACCTGCTGTCTGAAGGTGATGCTTCAAGTGGCTTTCCTGTGCATGTGCATGGATTTTGTGAATGGGGGGACTGTCCTGGAAACTGCTGTGGTGTGTGATGTGAATGAAGTGTTTGTTCTTGATGGGTGCTGTCTGCCAAAAGACGGATGTGACAAAAAGGATCTTAATTAATAATACTACCCTTTGACTAATGGCTCTGATAACTAAGATTTTGCTAAATAACATTTAGTTTTATAAAAATAAAAACACCTCTGAAGTTTCCAAAGAAGTTTTAAATCGTTTGATCTGTGTAGGGAGTTGCTGTGTTTTCGTCTTGATCAAATGTAAGTGAATTTAGGCTAAATCCATCTCTTTCCATAGGACTTTGATTTCAGCATCCTATCTTTTATGAAGTTTCCCTACTCCTTTCTGGTTCCAGAATCAAGATTTTCTCTAGTAAAGTGTTGCTTGTAATGATTTGACTTCCCCACAATTTAGGTCACTACCAAATTGAGGAATTAATTGCCCAGTCCAGCCATCTTAAATGCCATTTGGAACAAGGTGGGATATGAATTTAAAATATTTCCATATCTAGTATCTTCTTTTTTAAAAGAAGGGGTTCCCTCTCTTTATATATGTTAGTCTCTTCCATAATTCCTAATATGTCATGTGTTAGCTTTCTTTTTTTTTAATTTTGTTTATTTTTTCTTAGAGAGAGGGGAAGGGAGGGATAAAGAGAGGGAGAGAAATATCGATGTGAGAGACAAACAGCAATCAGTTGCTCTTGTACACAGCCCAACCGGGGACTGAACCCGCAACCCAGGCAAATGCCTTGACTGGGAATTGAACCGGCAGCCCTTTGCTTTGCAGGATGATGCCCAACAAACTGAGCCACACTGGTCAGGGCAGTATGTGTTAGCTTTCTATGGTTTCATGTTAAAGTAATGTGGAGCTAACTCATTTTTTTTAAAGATTTTATTTATTTATTTTTTAGAGAGAGAGAGAAACATCAATGTGTGGTTGCCTCTCATGTGCCCCCAACTGGGCACCTGGCCTGCAGCCCAGGCATGTGCCCTGACTGGTAATTGAACCAGTGACCCTTTGGTCGGCAGGCCAATGCTTGACCCACTTAGCCGTATCAGCCATAGCTGATCTTATTTTCTTAAATGAAAGTTAACCCTCTAGTAAGACTACTGTTTACTGTAAAGTTTGACTCCTTCATTTTGGATGTTTAAGAAAACATGTTGAAGACTCTGGTTAATTGTTAGAAAATTAAGTATTTGATTTCTACCCTTCTTTTTTTGTCTCTTTTTTCTTGGTCTCTTCTTTTTTCTGTAACTTCATCATCCAACACACACACATGTACACACTCTTGTACTCATTACAATTGGTATCTATTTGACTGCTTTCCTTGATACGAAAGAATTTTGGCTAATATTTGGCTTTCTTTTTTGCTATTCAGTTAGTACTAATGCTGACAACCAAAACTAGAAAGAGAAACTATTCAAGTTATTGTGTTATTATCTTGATACTTGTTTTCTGCTTTTATAGCAGCTTGTTAAATTGATTAAGAGAGATTTTACATCTTTATTTCAAATCTGCCACTTTCAAATGAGACTTATAAGGGGGGAAAAGTGGTTAAAGGTTATTAGACTTCTTAAAACTAATAGAAGTAAATCTAACTTTCCAGGCAGAGTTCTTAATTGCATTGAAATCTATTACAAATTTGTGTAAGCATTTTATCATGAAACCTAATTTTTTTGTAGAGAGGCTATAAATTTTACTACGCAGAAGAGTTCTGTTGCAGATCAGAACCATTCTTTTTTACTGCAGACCAAAACAGCCTGGGCCTGGGTGTCTTTTGATGTGAATGTATTCCAACTGTATTCAGCTACATGTAGATCTCAAAGCTAGGGAATGTTAATGGGCCAGAAGAGTAAACATACCAGTTGGTAATCTGTGCACTTAAAGGCATGAACTGTTAAACTAAAGATCAAGTTGAGGTTGAAGCCAAAGAATAAAAATATTTGTCTAATACTTTACAAAGCAATTTTGCATCCATTATTAACAGAACTTTTCACAGCCCTGCAAACTTTTAAGTATTATGATTATCTTAGTTTTTCTAAATTGAATTTTAGAGAGAGAGGAAGGAGAGAAAAACATGAATTTGTTGTTCCACTTTTTTATGCATGCATTCATTAGTTGATTCTTGTATGTGCCCTGACTGGGGATAGAACTCACAACCTTGGCATATTGGGGCGATGCTGTAACCAACTGAGCTTCCTGTCCAGGGCTGTTATTATCTTAGCTTTATATAAAACTAAGAGATGAAAGTTTGCTGAAGATTTTATAGCTACTGAATGACAGGTCTAGAATTAGGATTCAAGTCAATTTGCTACAAATCTCGTAGCTTTTCAAAAAGAATCCTGGTGTTTACCTTTGCTTCCTCCAGATCAATTCCTCAGTGTCTCAATATATAGAAATATAGAGACTGTTAGAGTAATCTAAAATATTCCGTCTAAATCAGATTGGAAGTCCCTTCGCACAGTGTTTGTCTTCCCTGCCCGGGTAGCTGAATGACCTGAAACAGTAACAACAAAAGGTCTGCAGGCTCTGCTTCACACATGCTGAGCAGAATCTTCGGAGTATGACCAGTGCGCCTGTGTGTTCAGTCAAATTGGGAAAATATTACCTTTAAAGCATTTAAGACTCTTTGTAGGAAGACAAATTAAATTAAAACCATTATTATTTTTTATTAGCTAGGCAGCTACCTGACAATTTAAGCCCTTAAAAACAGGTAACTTTCAAGGGTGTTCTAACTTGGTAGGAGAAGCTCCAGGGCAAGGCAAGTGGCAGTGGCTTGAACAACCAGAGGCATCACCTGGAATGGAGGTGCCAAAAGAGAAATGGAGCTATCACAGGGATGGAGAGAGGAAATGAACATCATTTAGAAATCACGTCTTTGTAAACGTACAATGCCATGTCGTAATTCATGAAAAAAGTGATTGAAATATATCACAAATTTGTGTGAGCATTTGAAAATAAACATGGCAGTCCAGTGCAGAGCTATAAAAAAATTCAAAGTTAGCGTTTTCTATCACTGTCTGTTGATATTGAAAGAACATCTTTTTTTTTTTTAATTACTTTATTGTTGTTCAATTACAGTTTGAATTTTCCCCCCACCACTCTCCCCCCACCCCAGCTAATCCCACCCCCCTCCCCCGCTCCCACCCTCCCCCTTGGTTATGTCCATGTGACCTTGAAAGAACATCTTAAGGGACCCAGTCCTCTTAAAGGGAGAGGGATTTAGTAACCAGTCTCATTGTTTATAGACTGTGGCTTCATTGAGCCTCATTCATAATATCACAGTAAAGCAATATGTTTATATCTAATGCACCTCATATCTAATTGTGGAAAGAAGAATTCTCAAAAGTTTAAGGAATTTTCAGTATTATCTCTTAAGATTGAGGAGATTGGGGCATGTACATATTCCTTAATAGACCAGGGGCCCGAAAGCCCTGTCCCAATCTACTCTTTGTATTGAGACTCTTAGAAACATAGTGTTGTAATATTTAGTGACGTTGGAATTCCAGTCTTTGACCTGCTCTACAGTCTAACGTAATGGTAAAGGCCCCAATACATGACTTCTATTAATACATCTGGTTATCCACTTTCTGATAAACTAGTATGTTTATTTTGTTCACTAGCTATTATTGCCTGAGATCCATGTAAATCGTTTTCACCAAACTAACATATGATAATTATATGTAAATATTTATTTTTTAAATGTATATCCCACCTTGTTCCAGGAAAGATTTAATATGGCTTATTAATAAATAATTTAATAAAACAGCATAAGTTAAAAATTTATCGTGAGAACCTTAAAGTGGAACCAAGAAAGGCACTTTGAGAGCTAGCTCTCCAGGGCTCATAGACGGTTTTACCTTTTCATTGTCTCTTACCAAAAAAGTAGGAGCACCCATTCTTCAGCATTAGTGATTCAAGTCTAAGATCTAATTCTGTGTTTGCCAAAAATGAATCCTCACGTGTCTATTAAAGAAGGAGCCACTGTTTTTTATAAAATCTCTTCTCTGCATTAACGTATTATGTGGAATACATCAGAAGCCAGTATTACAGCCATATAGTACTTTGTTTTTATATATAGGAAAAAACTAAAATTGTGAGGGAAACTCTGCCTATTCAGACAATCAGTAAAAAGATCCAGTTGTGTTATTTTTTGTAATGCCTCTTCAGAAGTCCTTAAGTGTGCTTTTCCTTGTTGTTTGTATCAGCTTGAATGGTAGATCCCATGGTAAATGTTGGCTTTGGCTGATTTGGGGCTATATCAGTTACATCTAAAGCATATACATTTATTTTTAAGAGGCCTGGATTTATTTATTTGCTTGTTTGTTTATTTAAGGAAAAATAAACTCATAAGTGAAAAAGCCCTAAACCAAAGAATTTATAACTGGCACCAGTTTGGCCAAGATCACTACTTATTCATTGGTGGTTCTATTTGGAAATAAATCATGCCTTTCCTTGTGATGTTTGTTTGTTAAGAAATCCTTTTTATAGTTTCATTGTGAAATTCATACTTAAAAAAACTGATCAGCTGGAACTACTCTGGCTCAAGTCAGGGGGCAGCTGGGATCTGAGTACTGCCTACTCAGCCTTCATATCTTCCGTCCCACCTCAACCTCCAAGATGCAACCAAGGGACCTCTCAAGGCATCCCAGAACATTTTCTTAATGGAGTTTAAATTTAAATTCCTTAGTATCCATTAACCTCTTTTCTGGAGAACGTCATAGGCTCAGGGACCTGAAAAAATCAAATAAAAGCATTTTGCTGCTTGCTACCTGCTTACTGAAGATTTGGTGGAAGCATTTGAACCTTAAAAAAAATTTTAATGTCAGTGGGCATTAAAATTCATCTTTTTCCTGTGCCACAGTCTGGTGGATCAGAGTACAGATGATCTAGACCTAAGAATAGCTGTATGCATGTGGCTTTTACGGTAAGGGTGCAAGGGTCTTCCTCAAGGTAACAAGCCGCTAATAATTACATCTCTCCTTCTCTTGCTTTTCGGTGTCTCTCTGCACTCCTGATTCTTATATAGGACAAAGAACTTTGAGTCTGGTAAGGCCTATAAGGCAACATGGGGAGATGGTGGAGACAACTCTTCTGGCAATGTAGTCTCTAAACAGCCAGGCCGAGTGACAAATGGTCAGCCTCAGCAAGCAACCACAGGAGCAGCAGGTGGTGGATACATGAAACGGTATGCCAGTCCCTCCCAATATTTTTACCCCTTTCAAATGAATGGCTCACTGAGGACAGGTGTAGGTGGTTATACGTGAATCAAACTCATCAGTTAGAAACAGCATTCATTCCATTTTAAACATGCATTTAAACATCTGCCTTCTGAAAAATGTTGATCGTGGTTATTGGCCTTCAATGATAGATTTTTCTTTATATTTTTCAGTACTTTTCCAAATTACTGAGTAAGCTATGAATAGGAAAATGTGTTTTAAAATACTCTCTAGAGCAGGGGTTGTCCAAATCTCTATAAAAATAGCTGTAGGAGGTCAGATAATAAATGTTTCAGACTTTGCAGTCTCTTGTAACTACTCAAATTTGTTGTTGCCGGGAGGTTTGTTAAAACGCAGATTCCTGGGTCCTACTTCCATTGTTTCTGGAATAGGGTGTGAGAATCAGCATGTTTTGTGTCTAACAAGTTCTCAGCTGACGCTGGGAATCACACTTCAAGAACCACCGTGCTGAAGTTGTTTCTTAATCGTCTCTCATGTGGCTTTAAGACATTGTGCTCTCTTTGATTAGTCTTTCCATTTTTACTGCAGAGCGTTTCTAGTAATGGTAACCTACATCCCTTGGGTCTAACACCTGCTGAGACTCATTTTAGTTGATTATTTTCATGGACACTAAATCCAGACTTACTCCATTTAGAATTCACCCAAAAATATTAACTATCTTTTCGTGGTAGTATAACAAATGATGCCAGAGAAGATGAAATGGAGGAGAACCTGACTCAAGTGGGCAGTATCCTAGGAAATCTGAAGAACATGGCCCTGGACATGGGCACTGAGATTGAGGCGCAAAACCAACAAATACAACGGATCACAGAAAAGGTGAAAGCTGCTTAGAGCCGCAGGAAAATGAGACATGTAGTGGGCATCTGTGCTGGACACTTCCGGGAGAACAATAGGGTAGTCCTCACCAGGGTTGGAGCTTTGTTGAAGCAGCCAGTTTGAACACACTGGAAAACAGCAGCTAAGTTCTTCCTTTGCTCATAGCCGTCGGTTCATTTTGAAACCAAGACCTTGGAATGAAATGGTTTTATTTAAAATTTCACACATGAAGCTTAGTAGCTCTAAGCATCTGTGTGGGCTGCCTCCTCCCTGTCCCCCAGCAAAGGAGCGAGTTAGCTGTAGGAGTTTTATTTTGTTAACAAATCAATAAGTTCCTGAATCCTCATAAGTCAGTAAGGTAAAAAGCAATTCTTCAGAATAGTTCTTGTGGAATGGATGCACAGAATAGAGTCTTGTGAATAATGAAAGAGGGTGAAAGCTGTCTTCTTCACTTCGCATGATATAAAAGACACTGAAAGTGAAGTTGTTCAGTGTTTGGACGTGTCCCATCTAAATGCCATTCTTACTCGTTGTTACTTCATTAAAGTCTCAGTGTACTTTGAAGGATGGGGGAGTTTTTATGCTTAACTCTCTGGAATCACTTAAAATGGATTTCATTGAGGCAAACGGTGCTTTCAATGCTATTGTGTTGGTTCACACTACACATTACCCAACATTTTAATTGAGATATTGATTTGGATGTGGTAGTAAGACTGTTCCAAAGATCCTGTGGAAGGTGATTGCGACTTGTGATAGACCCACGCTAGCACCAGATGGGGTTCTGTGATTCAGTTCAGGGGACTCCCACAAGTCCAGACCTGTGGCAGAGAGCATTTTTGTATTTCGTTGCATCTAAAATGCCAGTGATGATAAGCTGTATCCCAGTTTCAGACATGTTAAACTATGAAAAAAATGTTGTAGAATTCATGAAATATTAGGAAGTTCTGATACACCCTTGTCATATTTATACACCCAAGATTTTCCAAATGAATTTGATAGTCAGTTCTTGTGTGAAATAGATTTTTGTAATGTGACTTTGACTCTGCTAAGTTTTCTGAGTATATCAGTTACTCCA
This sequence comes from Macrotus californicus, assembly GCA_007922815.1. Classification (NCBI taxonomy): domain Eukaryota; kingdom Metazoa; phylum Chordata; class Mammalia; order Chiroptera; family Phyllostomidae; genus Macrotus; species Macrotus californicus. The sequence goes on along the minus strand of VMDR010007460.1, from coordinate 16,062 downwards.
AGTATATGAAATTTAACTTTTATTGGGTCAGCTTACCTTGGGAAGTAATGCCAATGTCTTTTTCTTTTTTTCAGGCTGACACCAACAAAGATCGTATTGATATTGCCAATGCCAGAGCAAAGAAACTCATTGACAGCTAAAGTACCGCTGCACTTCGTTACCATTTATTTGTTCACTTGCCTAGCTCTTCCCTCAGAGTCATTGCCTTTCAGAGTCTGAATTTTGTTCCACACTCTTCTAATCAAGAGATAATGTGGAGGAAGGGCAAGGAGTAACAGCCTGTCTTTTCTCTTTCCCTTAAGAGAAGACAGTTGCTCCACCTTCCTTCCCATATTTTCTTTCTCAGTTTATACTCTTAGCTCGGTTTTCATACATCACATATAGCTCTGTTTTCACCCTCCACATTTACTGTAGCAGGTCCTTCTGCTTTCAAGATTTGGAAGCGTTGCCAAAGACAGCCACGAAAAAGGAAGCTGGGGTGGGGGGCACAAGGAGAAATGAGAGAAAAGAGGTTGTGACCTCAGTGAACCCTTCAGGCCTCTAAGCAAAAAGCTGCAGAGCCACAGCAAAGATCCAGTTGGGTTTAGATTTTAAGTTGCAGTTATTGCCAATTTACGGTAACACTTGGTTTTGGAGCTTTTATATACAATATTTTTGTTACACATCACAACTTTACAACCTCTGCCTCAGAAAAGAATAGATTGAGTTTTCTTAAAGTGACCTTAATTCCTGAACTCTTGGTGATTCATATATGTACATAGATTCTGTGATCACATTTCATATTGTACCATACAGGAACACTTTGTACAAATGAATGGCTTTTTATTTTCATATTATTAGTATCATGTTTGCAATTCAAGCCTATTAACCTCATAAATTTGTCATTAATCTTTGAAGAAAAAGATGTAAATATGTATGTATAACAGACTTTCTCTAAAGCAGGGCTTAAAATTTTGGGGGAAAATTTGACAAAATGTGTCACGTGATTTCAGATTTACCTCAATGCCAAGAATTATGTTTAGACAGGAGAAAACTTATTTTGATCTCAGGTAGAAAAATTGTTAGATTGCTTTGAGTTTTCTGTAGATTTAGCCTTTAAAAAGCTAGAATTCTGTTAAACTAAAAGTGATTTGGAAAATTATGCCTTTGGTTTGATTATTTATGATCGCAGTCTCCATCTCTCAGCCTTGTGTGTTGAACTATGTTCGCAATCATGCTCATTTAGGCCCTCAGCAGTGTTACAAGAATCCCATTGCTCTTTGTCACCTTTATTTAAAAGCTAGTACCTGTACACTTCAAAGCCGTTAATGTGGATTTGTTTAACCAATAACCACTGCTGATCCTTACAATTAAATTTTGTAACTGATGGAATTGTTCCTTTAAATAGGTAAGTGTGTATCTGTGGCTGTTTTGGGTTGGGGTAGGGGGCAGTCATTTCATCAGCTCTTATTTAACAAACTGAGTAAAGCCAAGGCGCATAAATCAAGAAGCGCTTCAACCTTCAACAAAAAGCTGCCTTCAGGCATCTTTCCCATTTTTATTGGAAATACTGACAGAAACTTTCCTTTCTGTGATTTGCCATGTGTTTCATTTTAACCATTACTAGTCTTTTATTTGTTTGAGCTTAAACACACTAGTGACTAAAAGGATAGTGTTTATGAGAACTACAACCCATTTGAGAAGATACAGTTAACATGGGAATTTCCACAGGCTGAAGAGGAAAATATTTAAAGTGAGATTCATTTAGGCCTTCTGTAATAGAAATGCTCTATGCCAGAGAGTAGCTTGGCAGGGGATGGCACATGTGCAAAGTAAGAAGGTATAAAACACCGGGAATTGTGCTGTACCTAAATGCCCTTCTAAACGCATCTAAAAGGACATTCTTTAACACTGTTATGGCTAAGAGAAATAGTCCTGAGGACACCAGCGTGCTCCCCTCTCAGAGTATAACTGGTTAGAGGTAGGAGCTTAGGCAGCAAATTGTCTGGATTTACACTGTAGCTCTGCCACTTGCTGGCTAAGTGACTATAAGCTCGTTTCTGTGCCTCAGTTTCCCTGTCTGCAAATGGGGATTGACAGTTCCTGTCTCAGAGTTGCTGCAAAGACAACATGGTAACGGGTGGAAAGCACGCACAGCAGTGTCCAGCCAGGGCAAGAGCTTAACCAATGGTAGCTGCTGCTGTCTGGAGTGGAGGTGTTTGGGTCAAGGGTCCCTTTGTGAATTTGATGAACGACGACACACAACCTACCTCTGCAGAGACATACAAACACGACTCACACTTAAGTGGCTCTGGAAAGCCCACCCATGGATCTTCGGTTACAAACTTTCTCAAAAATTGTGCTACTTAGAGGATAAGGCCATAGAAATTAGGCCCATAATACACTAGAAATAGAAGCTATTGACGTAAAGCCTGTCCTGATTGTTTCCTGTAACATTTTTGGAAACTTACCTCTAAAAGGTGGTAACTGAAGTGATTAACAGCTTTGCAGCCTGACCACCTGAGTGCAGATTTTTGTTCAGTCATTTACTAATTGTGTCACCCTGAGCATGATACTAACCTATACTTCTAGGAGTTAACAGTATCACCTACTGAACTTAATTTGTTTTTAATAACCTTCCCCTTCAAACTTCCAGTCTCATATGGAAAATGATCTTTATCTCCTATAGTCATGCCTTTTTCTTCATTTTTTTAAAAAGATTTATTTTTAGAGAGAGGGGAAGGGTAGGGGAAAGAGAGGGAGAGAAACACTAATGTGTGGTTGCCTCTTGCACGCCCCCCCAGGCATGTGCCCTGACTGGGAGTCAAACCAGCGACCCTTTGGTTCACTGGCCAGCACTCAATCCACTGAGCCACACCAGCCAGGGCCTTTTTCTTCAGTTTTAATTTATCTTTTATTACCAGTTCAACTCTAGATATTTTCATGTCATGTGTGGATTGTGAATATCCTCTTAATTTACATTTCTACTTCTCAGACATCCTATACCCAACTGTACTTAGAATTTGTTTCTTTAAATGCTATTTTCTTTATGTCACTCTCTTGCTAAAATTCTACGTTATCCCAATTACATTCATAGTCAGAGTTATATTTCTCAGCTTGATATCCAAGTTCCTTATTCGCTAGCCATTTGGTTCTTATCCTTTTTGACTTGGTGTCTGATCAAAGCCTTCCATTTCTGTAGCAGGGGTGTCCATCCTTTTGGTGTCTCTGGGCCACACTGGAAGAAGAAGAGTTGTCTTGGGTCACACATTAAATATGTTGCGACAAGTAATCACAAAAATCTCGTAATGTTTTAAGTAAATTTATGATTTTGTGTTGGGCTGCATTCATAGCCATCCTGGGCCACATGCGGCCTGTGAGCTGTGGGTTGGACACCCCTGCAAGCTTGCTAAGTTCTATTTTAATACCTTACAGATGAAATAAATGGCACCATTTATTGAGTGCTTACTTTGTCATGGGCTCTGTGCTAAATGCCTTTTTATGTATCTTTTCACCAATCCTCCTAACATACCTTGAGAGGTTGGAGGTATTGCCCATGTCACACATGAGAATAAATTGCTCTAATTCATAAGCTAGTAAATGATAGACTTTGAATTCAAACCAGGATCTTTCTGACTCCAAGGCCTGGAATCTTACTCAGTATTCCACAATGACTTCCAACCAAGTTCTGAAAGAATATAAATGACTTCAGGCTGGTGGCCGCCAGAATGTGGGTTTCCAGACCACAGGTCAATGTACTTTATGTGCTCATGTTTAAGTCTAAATACTTGTGTACCATAACTTTGGGCATGTTACTTTAGATAGTAAAGTAACATGTTCCTGCCCTCAAGCCGTTCAGTTTGACAAGAGACAGATGGCTACAGAATGTGAGAAGTGCTATTGTAACAAATGCAGGAGCAGTTAATTGGCTTAGGCTTAGGGGCTTAGACAGGGAAGGAGCATGTTAGTAAGGGGGACATTTTTAACTGAGCAAACAATGGAAAGGCAGTTAAAGGAGAGACATTTCACTATGGGTTTAAGGAGCAGAATAACCTGGTATGACTAGGCAGGTAAATGAGAGTGAAGAAAGGGTATCTGGAAATAAGGTTGGGTCCAGGTTGTGAAAGGTAGTAGTCACTGATTGTCATAGCGGTGGGGATTTTTAAAGCTCCAATTACTAATTAAGTAGCTGGGGACATTTAATTTATTAGATAAGTACTTATAAAATGTTTAGAGAAAATTGTTCAGTCAGTAGATTCAGTAAGGTTAAGCATAAAAGTTTATTTAAAAAAAAAAACTCAATAATGATAAACTGGTACTCCTATTCCTCCCTACATTAAGAAACAGAAAATAATATGGGAAAATAGAATACCCAGACCACAAAGTCAGAGAGACTTCCTCTAATAGATTAAATACTAGGCTCTTATGATCTCTTGACTTAAAGGTCAAAGTAGGTTTGCAAAACAAGAACTCAATACACGGTGAATAACAGCTCCTTGACTAAGGCAAAACTTCAGAAGGTGACAGAGTGGCAGCTCTCTGAGTGTTCCTGTCAGAAACGATCTGCAAGCATCTACCTTTGTACCTCTGCATGAAGTTTCTCTTAATAAGCAAGGCTCCACCCCCACAAAATGCCCGTCAGTCACGTGAAGGCCTTGTGGCACTCAGCGTGGGACCCTTTTCCCAGTCTGTTTAGAAGAGAGGGCCTTCACAGGTTCAGGTTCTCCTGTCTTCTGTTAAAGGAGGAACATTTCTCTGGCCATAAAGTTCACTAAAAATTCTTTATTTAGTATATTCTCTCATTCAGAGAAGAAACTTGATAAACATAGGCTGTTTTAAAATAACTGCAGTAGTTTTTTGATAATAATTTGATTAGTAGACTTATAAATACAAAAAAAGGAAAAGGAGTACCAGAAATAAGACATTATTTCTAACAAAGCTTCAGGAAAATCTTGATTATTAAAATCTTTTGTATCTTACAGATTTTGCATATATGGTTTTAGCTCTCTGAGCCCTCTCCCGATAAGGCACCCGCAACAGCAGAGAGTCTGCTGCTGCAGCCGCGGGACCCATCTCTTAGTGTTGTATCGGTGCTTCTCCGACAGAGCGCGCTTCTACTCAAGGCAGTCACATTTACAGAGACCCTAAATTCAAAGCATAAATACTATAATCGGACGATGGACTGGAATAAAACACAAATCCTTAGATTACCATAGCAGCCTCTCACAAGTTACTTGAATTTCATAAAAACGTGAAATGTCAACAGAGGTGGCGTGGCAGCTAATTTTACAAAAGCTCACACACTGAAACTAAACATGAAATTCCAAGCTGTGGTGTGGAGCTATTGGCAGGCAGCATCCCCTCCTCACTGTATAAATAGCATCTAGCTACTGGTTTCGTAATGCCAAACTAATGATGATTTTGAAGATCAACATTGTCCACGGCCCTATCCATGCCTCAAAAGGGTAAACTTCCCATCTGTTGATTCCTTTTAGCTTATTTAAGTCCCAGAAAGGAAAAACGATCAAATAAAACATAATCTCCTGAAGTATCAGCTCCTTACTGCAGATCCTTGACAACAAGAGCCTTTGACTGAGCCAGATGCAACAGGTTCCAAGTGTCCTACAAGGGTTCCCATGCTCATGGAGAACGTCATGCAAACTTCTTCTTGGTGGCTGTGAACCTCTCCATGTACTAAAAATCATGAAAGAAGAATATATGTGGGTACTTGGGCATGAGCAAATATTAACCTATTTGTTACTTAGGTTTTCATGTGATTTATTTTTTTCATTTAGTTTCTTATAAGATATGGTTCCTCATTTCCTACAAAACCTACCTATTCTTAATGCAAATCTTTAGATATAGTTTTGGTATCATTTAAATTTTTCTTTGATATTTTAATAGGAGACCTATCAAAAGACAAAGATGCTTTATCCCATCTAGAGAAGAAGTCATCTTGGTACAAGAGTATGTATCAGTACATCTTGGTACCCGCATTCGGCTGACTCTTAGAACCCACCTCCAAAATGGGGGCAAACTCTGTTGACAAATAGGAACACCTACGCAGCCTGTGGCTGGCTGCGAGCATTCACATGGGTTATTTCACCATTCTCTTCTCTAGAGCACTGACAAGAAGTGCAGAAGTACATAGATATATACCTTATCATAGCCTTCTAGTTCTCGAAGTTTCTTTATTTCAAAAAGGTTGCCTTCCACAGCAAGCAGGCAGATCTGGGAATCACTGAGGATGCTCTGTGGAAGCATGCTGAGCTCAAGGCAGTTCTCTTCCAGGCGAAGAACTTTAAGACGAGGACAGCAAGATATCTTTACTGAGATCTGAGATATCTATTGAACAACAAAAAAGAATAACGGGAAAGTGCATAAGCCCCATAATGGTTATTAATAAATTGAAACAAACAAAAAAACCCTTTACTTGACTATTTGTCCTAGCTCTCCCTTTACCGCCTCCATTTTCTCACTACCTACTCACTCCAGAAGCCTCTGTCATCTACCTTCTGTTACTCCTCCTCTTTATTGGGGGAAAAATGTTTTGAAGGTTCCCAGTGGCTTTTTGGAAATAACATTTTCTGACTATAAAAGCACTATTTGTTAAAGAAAATTTGAGAATCACACTTTAAAGTTTAGAAAAGTTATCTGCAATCTACCACCGTAAACATTTGGTACATTCACTGCCAGACTTTTATGTGTGTATGTGTATATATATATATTTTTTATTTTATTTTATTTTATTATCTATCCCTTCATTGAAATTCCCTATTGCATCCTAGGTACTGGGTTTTTCTTCCTAACTTTTGAATTAGTCCTGATTTTTGGCTTCCCTTCTTGTTCCTATGGTCATCTTTCTAAGCTTTTTCCTAGAAAGCTCATCCATTTTTAAAGCCATCATTTCTGTTAAAACCTCGAACTCTGTATCGACATTCAAACCTCTCACCTCTGTTCCCCTCTCGCGTCTCCAGTCTTTAGTGCATTTCCATTTGCACCCCCACAGTCAAGTCAGCGTGCCTCTTCTCAGTCCCACTGCTTTTGGCAGGCCCTCGAGCTCAATCCCAAGCAATATCGAACTCAACTCTTTTGCCCATTAAATGCTGCCAGTCACCAAATTGTTTACTCCGCTTGGTATCATCTCAGACTATCAACTGGAAACTTTTTAGAAATGCAAACTCAAACTTCACCCCAGACCTACTGATTCAGAAACACTGAGAGTGGGTCCAGTGATCCCTTTTAAAAAGTTCTCCTGGTTCTTCTGATGCACCTAAAATCTGAGGATCATTAAGAAAGGCCTTGGCAGGGGTGAATGTGGAGTGAGTTCTCAATCAAGACTTACTGCTTAATTTTTTTCAAGTTCCCCCCCAAATATTCACAGACTTTTTCCAAAAAGCTCAAAATGTACCAGAATATTCACTAAAGGAAAAGATGAGGCTAATACCTTCCAAGACAGACTGAATTTCATAAATGTAAGGAGACTACAATCTGTTTGTCCCGATGAAACTTTTTACAATAATTGGCATGTTCTGTATCTGTGCTGTCCAATATGGTGGCCACTTGCTACATAGGTTTTTAAGCACTTAAGGCTTGTGGCAACTGAGGAACTAATTTTCTTTTTTTAGATTTTCTTTTTTAGAGAGAAGGGAAAGGAGGGAGAAAGGGAGAGAAACATCAGTGTGTGAGAGAAACATCTATCGGTTGTCTCTCACACGCCCCCAAATGGGGGCCTGGCGGGTACCCAGGCACGTGCCTTGACTGGAAACTGAACCAGGGACCTTTTGGTTCACAGGCCTGCATTCAACCCCATACCTGCCAGGGCTGAATTTTTAAATTAAATGAATTTTAATAGCCACATGTAGCTAGTGGCTACTGTACTGCACTATAGATTTAGAAACATAGACACCAGAAAAACTAAAGGCCACCTAGCCTCAGTATGTTTAATATTTCATCTTCTGTGCCTTATGTTTAAATCAAAGATTGTTTCTCCAGTCAGACACATAATAACCAAAGGGCTTCCAAAGTAATGGAAACAAATTTCAAATATTAACAACTGAAGCTGTCCCACGATGAAAGGAGCTATCTCCAGAAAGCCTATCGCTGATGGTTTCTCAGCAAAAGCAGGACACGCACTTGACAAAGTGTCAAAAAAAAAGGGACAACTGATTACCTCTACTGTCCAACTCTGAGAACCTATGAGTGCAAGTCTCTTTTCCACTCTATCTTCCTGACATAGCTCCTTCCTAGATGACTAGAGGCATGTTTGAGGAGAATCTGAAGATTTGTGAGAGAGTAACTTTCGAAATTATCACCCGTTACGCATCCCGCCCTCCAAAAATCACCTACACAACAAGCACAACTAGTGTCTCAACTACTTCCACGGGACTTCGGGTTTTGAAATTCATCCAGCCCACAGAATATACCTCTCATCTAGCTTCTGATGCCCAGCTCCATGGTTACAGTTTAGAGAAAAACCAGTTATTGAGGAGACTGTAAATATATATAAAGAAAAAAAACCCTTAAGCTCTAGACCTGGTTCTGGTTGAGGTTAAGTTCGATGACCTGCAGCTCCCCCACTATGTCGGGTATGCTCCGAATCTGGTTCTTGGAGAGATCCACCACATCCAGGTGCCGCAGGCTACAAAGTTGGGGTGGTAGTGCTCTTAGCTGGTTCCCAGAGAGGCTCAGGGTCTTGAGGGCAGACAGCTGCCCAAAGGTAGAGGGCAGTTCTCTCAAGTGATTGTTGTTTAAACTTAGTGTCTCTAGTTTTTTCAGATTGTGTAACTCATCAGGGAGAACAGCTGGCAAAGACAGAAACACAGAAACCTGAATCTGATACAGCTGAAAAATAACTCAGATGAAGTCTACAAAAACTATATGGAGCCTACTATGCTCCTTGTTAATATAAACAGAATTCCCACATGTTGTGCCATTTTCTACGTACTGCATTTTTACCAACAGTCTTCAGAAGGTGAAAGGGCCATCAAAATGCAGGAAAGCATTTATGAGTACAGGGACCTCTGCACAATCTGACAGCAATTTTGTAGCAGTCGGAAAGTGGTCCCCTTCCATCCACCCGTCCAAACTGTCCCACTACCAATCATCATCCCACCAGAGGAGGCTTGTAGATGTGATTACAAAAGAGAAAATTTCAAGGACTCCGATATTCTCCTGCGTCTTGAGCCATCTGAACGGTTTCATAACCACAAAAATCAGCTTGTAAGAGAACACCACCCTTCTTAACAGCTCATCAGTAGCAAAGCTTCCCAGACGCAAAAGCCATACTCAGTTTGTTGTTGTTCAAGGAGAGGCTCTTCAGCAGAGTGAACTTCCCTATAATCGCGGGCGGGAGGCTCTCTATCTTGTTGTTGGACAAGTCGATGGTCCTGAGATTGCTCGTCAGCTTCTGCAACTCTGAAGGGAACTGGAGAAAGGGGTTCACAGCGCAGAGAATCCCTCACCGATTACCTTCACAGTCCCCGCCACCCCTCGCCCATTAAATTTCCTGGTGGGGTCCCTCCCAGTCTCACCTCGGTCAGCCCGCGGTCCTTAAGCTGAAAGACCCCTGTTTTTTGCGCGGTTTCCACATGAGCGCGGAGGGCACTGTTTCCCATCCTAGCGCCGCGGCTCAGGTCCCTGCGGAAAAGTAAGTGCAGCTGTCACCGCTCGGTCCAGGCACGCAGCCACCCCGACGGCCTCCCGGCTGGGTGTCCAGCCGCAGCCGTCACCTCCTGCAGATCCCTGGGTCTTGTAGGACAGCCCAAGAGTGGCGAGGAAGAAAGAGAGGAACAGACAGCCCGACCACCACACCCTGCCTGTATAGCTGCTGTTCCGAGGCTAGACGCCACTAGGAGCCTGTGCAGGATCAGGGGACTCCGGACTCGCCCACTTCCCTTCAGCCCAGCTGGCTCTGAAGAGGAAGACCTGGGACGCGCACTAGCTAGGGATGCGCTTCCCGGGCTTCCGCCCGAGCGGAAACGCCCCGTGACGTCATCGAGCCGCGCGGCGCGTTTGCTGGGCGTCCCGCTAATTCTCCGCGCCACCCGGGAGGTGGGTCTCAGCCATGGCTACGGCCAACCCTTGGGACTCGGCGTCCGCGCCAAGCGCTGCCGGGCTACTGCTGGGCCGTTTCGTAGCTTCGGGGATAGTCACTCAGGTACGTGGGAGGCGATGACGTCATTAAGGGGGTGCTCACAGTGGCGACAGGGCGACAGTGAAGTGGCGGTACTGGCTGGGGGCTGTACTAAAGTGGAAGCGGATGGAGCCCGCTCCGGGCAACAGCAGATACCTTTCTGCAGTGGGTCCTGCGACAGCGGGGCTCTGCGTAGATGGCGACTGCAGTAGGCGGTGTCTGCAGGCGAGTCGTCCCAGGTTAGTTCATGGGATATAATGAAGACCGCTGTTTTCCCCCGGTTTGGTTTTTTGATGTTTTTATTCAGTGGTAGAGACCGTGTCTAGAGTGTAATGGGTGATGCGCTGGGAAAACGGACAGGTAATTAAAACATACGTTCCCGAACAACGCTCGTTTGTGTGAGATATTGAAGCATACAAGGTGGGACAAAGTAAGTAACAGTTGTGAATAGGCGAAACAGTTTGTTCTTGTATTATCACTTAATTGTTACATTATTTCCCATACGAACCTACTTTTGTCGAAACCTGTATTTGGGGGCGGAAGGCGCTGGGTACAGGAGAGCGCTAGGGGAAGCGCGCATCCTTAAGAGCCCCTTCAGAGAAAGTATTAGCGAAAAAGTCCCGAAAGCCCTTGTAACGTGAATGGAGGAAGGGATTAATTTTGAGAAGGACAGATGAGAGAGATCAGCCTATGAGATGGCAGTTTTAGGTTCGGCCAGAAGAGCATGTTCATAGGCCAAAAAGAAAAAGCCAGTAGCAGAGGAGACATTGAAGACGTGAGGGAATAATGGAATACAACTGGCAAAAGCGACAAGGGAATCATCAAAGTGGAATTGAGGGGAATAAGACATTTTGAGATAATGAGAACGTTGAGGAATATCACTAAAAAAGGAAACTGAGAAAAATAGAAAGGTAAAATCATCTGCAGAGACTAGCAGTATAAACGTGATGGGAGATTTATGGAAAATACACAACTTTTTATACTTAGAAGAGTCATTAGAGAATTTTACCACCCTAACAGTAGAATTGAAGAAACTAAGGCCTAACTAAGGACACCAAGAAATTTGCCCAAGGTCACTTAACTAGTGAAGTAGGATTAGAGACCAGAGCCCTCCCTTTCCTGACATACAGGCCCTTCCTTCAGTGCACAGCGCCATCCCATGTGCATTAAAAATGAAGAGTGATGCGTAAAACTGATGTGATACAGCTCTTGTAGAAAATGTAGCTTGTTTGAGCTTTGTTCTGTTTCATTGGAGAATGATTTAGTGAAAGAAAGGTGGGGTTAACTGTAGGATAATATGGGGTATTTGCTTTCTTTTATGCTTTAGTGGCTTTTCATTCTAGATAATTTTCAGGCAAGCTTGAGTGAGTTGTAGCAACTTGATCAAAGCTTCTACTAGTAATGTAGAAGATAAGGATCTGGACCTACGAAACGTGCAGAATCTATTATACGTTGGGGCTAAGTCACAATCCTCAAATAGTTAGAATTTCTGTTTACTAGAGGAATTTGGCTGCTCTTTCATTCCCCTCTCCTTTTTGGCTCTCCCTTTCTTGAATGTTTTTATTTCCCCTCTGGTTTCTATCACAAGTAGTTGATTAAGCCCCGTGCCCTGTTGTTGAATCGAACAGTTTACCAGTTTGCAAATGTGCACCTGAGATTAGCATATACATTTGAAGAGACAGAAAGATGCCAGAGGGTGAGGGGTTACCATGAGAACTGGGAGGTGTTTTACTTTCACTTGCCTTCTACAAAAGAGAACACAAAGAAGAGTAAAAGAGGCTACGATGGTGATGTGGGGGATTAGACGGGTTCCCATTTCAGCCCTGATGCACATTGGCAGTGTGAAGTTAAGCTAACATTTAACCTTCCCAGTTTTCAATTTTGTCATCAGTAAAATAGCTTGTGTTATCTCCGTGAAAGGCATAACTATCTGTTCAGTCACCTGAAGCAGGATCCTTGGAGTCAGTACTTATTAACCTGATTTCATCCCTCACTACCCGTATCAAGTAGGACCTACCAATTCCATCTTCCCAGGGATTCATTTCTTTGCTTTCTTTCCTTTTTAACTGCTACTGCCCTATTCCACATTCTCATCTTCTCACCTGGAATACTATAGCAGGCACTTGTCTAAATAGCCAACCCTCACTCCACCCCTCCACTAAATTTTTTTGTTTGGTTTTTGTTTTATATTGTTGGCTAGTCACCAGAGTGTTTTATTGTAGTAAAATACATATAACATAAAACTTACCATTTTAACCATCTTAAAGTGTACAACTCAGTGGCATGAAGTACAGTCACAATGCTGTGAAACTATTGTCAAAACTTTTTTACCATTCACAGTGGAAAGCCCGTACTCATTAAGCTGTCACCCCCATTCCTTCTTCTAGCTCCCTTAGTTTTATTCTTCATACCACCCCCACTTAAATGTCTGTAATATGTATTGTATATGATCATGCTACTTCTTTACCAGAAGAATTTCAATTTCTGTCATTTCTGCATTATGATTGCTTGTAGTTATTGAAGGTCTTTCATTATTCTGCAGGAAACGATGCTTCCACATTAATCTGCCCCTTCTCACATATGTGTTAGTAGTAACACAGTTATCAAGCATTTATAATGTTAAGTTGTTGTATTTTCTATCTAGAATACTTTTTCCTTTCCATCGTCAGGAGCTTGTTAATGGCAGAGAGCTCATTTACTCAGTTTTGATTCGCCCATTTTTGATGTCAGTCAATGTCTGTAAAATTGATTATTATTAGTCAGCAGACTTTTGCTACGAAGGGCCAGAGTGAGCACTTGAGGCTTCCGGTCCGTATAGTTGCAGCCAGGCTGCTGCAATGGGAAAGCAGCCAGAGATAGTAAGTGAGAGAGGTTGAGTTCCGATAGAGCTTTGTTTTGGGACTCTAAAATTTGAAGTGCATGAAATTTTCATGTGTCACAAAATAATTGTTTTTCTTTTTTTTTTAAAGATTTTATTTATTATTTATTTCTAGAGAAAGGGGAAGGGAGGATGAAAGAGAGAGAGGGAGAGAAACATCCATGTGAGTGAGAAACATTGATCGGTTGACTCTCATACATGCCCCACCTGGGCCCAAACCTGCAACCTGGGCATGTGCCCTGACTGGGAATTGAACTGGCAACCTTTTGCTTTGGGGGATATTGCCCAACCACCTGGGTCACACCAGTTGGGGCTGTTTTTCATATTTTTTAAATATTTCGGCAAATGATTCATGATACGAGAGGTTTTAAAAACAAGAGATATACATTGCTACTGTTGTATTCTGTATTTCATTTTTCAGGGGCAGTGATGGATGTAATTAATGTGTCCTTCTATTTTAGACTCATGGGCATGATTTTCCAATGCACATAGAAACGTTTTGTGACATTCTTCTGCTTTCTCTGTTTACTTTCCAACAGGAGATGTTAAATATGTCTAAGAAATCAGCTCCTTGCTTTGTGAACTTCTCCAGGCTTCAGCAGATCACAAATATGGAAGCTGAAATCGATCAGGTGGTTATGTTGAACTTTCTACTTTCTACTTCTAGTACAGGAAAAAATCTTAATTGGTTCAACGGCAGTTCTGTTGCACTTAGCACGGTGTCTAGCACATAACTGGGAAGGTGTTTACTTGGAGCAATGTAGTTGTACTAATAGGATTATAGTAGTTGGTAGTCAATCCTGTGGGCTCTCTGGCAAATCATCCTCTCATCCCCCTTAAATATTCCTGGTTTGAAGCCAGAGACTATCTTTTACGCAGGCTACTTTCTGAGTGAGCTAAATATTGTTTTTGCTTCTAATGCAGAAAAACCTAGAAATTGAACTTCTAAAACTAGAAAAAGATACAGCAGATATTGTTCATCCTTCCTTTTTGGGTAAGTGGTTTGGTTAAATGGGTGGGTAATCATTGGAATTTCAACTTTGTCTTGGATTACCTTAAATAAACACCAGGCATTATAATATACCATTGTTCTTCCAGGTATTGCTTCAAAGCTAACAAAGTTTTCTATTAATGTGTTCAACCAAAAGTCCTCTTGGCTTGATTAGTGCAAATTGTACAAAAAGTGACCAAGGTAGGAGCTCCTCAAGATCAGGAGAGCTTGCAGGAAAAAAAAAGGCTGAACAACTTTTCAGATTAAAGACAACTAAAGGGACATGACAGCTAAAGCACAGTGTGGTCATAGATTGAATACTTGATTAGAAAAAAGTTTTGCTCTAAAGGATATTATTACGATCCTTGGTGATAATTGAACAGGGACTGTATTAAATATTGGTAATATTGTGCCAATGTTAGATTTCCTGAATTTGATGCTTGTAATTATATAAAAGAATGTTCCTATTCTTGGGAAATACATGCCGACATTTTAGGGGTAAAAAGTCATGATATCTGCAATTTATTCTCAAACGGGTCAGCAAAAATACATGTATGGGTGTGGACAGAAAGAGGAAAAAGAGAAAATGTAGCCAAGTATTAACAGTTAGTGAGTCTAGGCAAAATGTACATGGGAGTTCAGTACAATACTCTTGAAACTTTTCTGTAAGTTTGAAATTTTTTCAGCATAAAAATGTAAAAGAAGAGGCAGCTGTTAACTGAATTCTGGGGAAAATATTGAAATATCATCAGAAATAGCTTATAAGACATGTTTGTTTTTTAATGTTTATGTAGAATGTTAGAGGGAGAGATGGGAAAAGGGACTTTATTTATAGCTCTGGCTATAAAAACTGAACTAGGAGTAGAGTTGAAAAACACAAAGAATTTAGCAGTGGGTTTGGTTGTCAGTAGGAAAAGTAAGAACAGAAAACGAAATTGGTATTGGGTACTGGGAATGGCAAAGGGGAGATATTTAGGAGGGAAATGGTGGGATCATTTTTGATATTGGTAGTATCAAACCAAAGAAGAACATATTAGTGATTTCAAAACTTGTCCTTTTGCTAACTGTAACTATTGTTTTTGGTTTGTGTAGCTGAAAAGTGTCAGACTCTGCAAAGCATGAATAACCACTTGGAAGCAGTGCTGAAAGAGAAGAGGTCCCTGAGGCAAAGACTGTTGAGACCCATGTGCCAGGAAAACCTGCCCATTGAAGCTGCTTATCACAGGTTAGACTAAAAATAGACATTAATAGTTACACATGTTTTCTCAAGACAGTTCAGACCAGTCATCATTCTTAGCACAGTTCATTCCATAATATACTAGTGATTGTCTCTGTTAACATTATTATTAATACTGATACGTTAGACCAGAAGAAAATCCTTTGCTGTGGTGAAAAGAAAGGCATTTCTTTTGTCCATAGTGTTTTGGGAATTATAAATAATGATTTTAATGAAAGAATTAGATCTATAACAGAGTAAGTTGGGTAAAAATCACTTTCATTATGTATAGACTGTTTCCTATGAAGTAAATCTATTGTATTCATGTTGTCTATGTCAGGTGGGGCAACACCTTGTGAGCATGTGAAACAGTTTATTCATGTATCATTATTTACTAATTATTGTATTATTTTCCATATGAACAACTTGAATATAAAAATTCTGTTGGGGGAGTGTAAGCAGGGCCAGACGAAAACAATGTCAACTAAAGGAGGAAAAAACTGAGTTCAAGTCTCATCTCTGTTGTTTACCTGCCTCAGAGATGAGCATGTGGTTTAAACTTGCCTCAGTTTCCCAGTCCATAGATGCTTTTTATTGCTCTTGGTCCTCAGGAATATTCCAAGTACCAAACTGAAGATGTAAGTTATTGTTAATAATAAAATAAAGAAGCAAGCATCTGGGAATCTGGTTGCTTACTCTCTCCACCAGTGCCTCACTAGCTGACCCTGAGCAAATCAGTACCTTCTCTTAAGTGTCACACTTTTTTATCATTTAGTAATATAATAGATATACAGTCCCATTCTTGTAGGTACAATTAGTATCCTGTACAATAAAATACCATTAATGTGTGTGTGTGTGTGTGT